>JARJPP010000198.1:0-58498 GCA_030782485.1 Beauveria brongniartii
TTGCGCGCCCCCCCCCCCCCCCCTTACCCTGCATATGAATGCCCGCTGGGGAACGGTCACCTGCCGAGCAAAGAGAAAAAGCGTGTTAGAAGGGAAGAAGAGTGTTACGGACGAAACGAATAGCCAAGACCTTTGAGGAGTTGAAAAAGAATCCAGGTGCTTGGCCTCAGAGAGCCCGTAGTAGTTTAATCTAGGAACTGGCCTTGGAAGGATGAGCAGAAAGATATGCTGCAGACCCTTGGAGATACATGTGCATATATCAGGCGTTCCGTTGAAAGATTTAGCACAACTTGTCACAGAGAAAGGAACAACAGAAAAAATTTCAGGACGAGAAAAGATGCTCCATAGAGGAGAGAGAAATGATCATGTTGCGCCTTCCCCCAAATTATATCTCTATGCAAGAAAAAAAACACGGTATCCTGCGCCATGATGCATGCATATGTAACGTTTTTATTGCCGAGATAGACGAGCGGCCTTGAAGCGGCTGACGCGCTCGCCGCTGCCGCCGTCGAGCGGTTCGACTGGGCTCTCCTTTTCCTTGACGAAGCCCTCGCCATCACGGTGTATGAAGCGGCTGCGCAGCCGCTGGTGCTCCTCGGCGACGCCCATGTGGATCATGGTGTCGTCGAGCTCGCTGGGGTCTGTGGGCCGCGACACGCTGCCCTTTTCGACCAGCGTGTCGGCAATGGTCTTGCCCTCTGGACCGGTGGGGATCGGCCTCTCCTCCTCCTGCTCGTGGTCGTGCTGCTGCGAGAGAAGGGACGCGGGGACGTCAAAGGGACCCTTGGGGATGATGCTGGGTGCTGTCTGCGCGCCGGCCGCGGCCTTTTTGAAGCGTGACGGCCGTTGTGTGGAAGAAGAAGGGGCTGCCGTGGGCTTGGAGGCAGGTTTTCGCTCCACAATGAGCTCACTCATGGGCTCGACTGGCTTTTCGGTGTCCGGCTTGGATGCTGCGGGAGAAGGGCCAGGCTCAGCATCGTTGGCGATATCGAGCTCATCGGCGAAGCGGACACCCTTTTTGGGCTCATTCTTGGTGGATTGTCTTTCTTTGACAATGGATCGTGTAGGTGTGGCTGAGGAAGAGGCTGGTGATGGCGTGGACTTTGATTGAATGCGTATGCGGCCAATTCCTTCACCATCATCATCGTCCGAGTCCTTTTCTTCGGCTTTTTGCTCCAATTTTTGTGTGAAGCGAGACTTGACGCCTAGTCTGGTCTCCAGCTCCAGCATCCGTCTTTGGTACTTGTCAGTAACCATGCGGCCTGTGAAACGGCCGTATTTATCTTCCTCGTCGTCATCATCGTCATCGTCATCCATCTCGTCGCCTTCTAGCCATTCATCATCGTCAAGATCATCAGAGTCGTCATCGTCATCTTCGAGGTTGAGCTCAGCCACTACCGCGCCCATCTCACCCATACTGTATTTCAGCATCTGTTGGCGAAGGTCTGCATCGTCGGAATCCTCGTCGTCAGGAATAGTTGCAGGTTGACTGCTTTTTTTTTCTTGCTCTTTGGCGGTCTTCATGATGCCGTCCACACGCTTTGCCATCCGTGAGACCGGAGGCGTCACCTCTTGAGCCGGCTCTGACTTTGAGGGAAGTGGTATTGACTCCTTGACTTTCTTGACAGCTTGATTTTTGGCAGCACTGACACTATTGAAATCTTGGGGCGGCTTTGACGACGAAGGTTCAGGTGAAGCGGTATCAATGCCGGCCTTCTCAAGCGCTGCATTGACTCGGGGCAAGACCTCGCCGGGTCGGTTCAAGCGATATGAAAGAACATTATCGTCTTCATCCAACTCTTCGACAATTTCCGTGATGGGAGGTCCATTTTCGTCGACGGCGCCCTGTTCATTGGACGCCTCCGCATCCATAATCAAGAGTTCCGTCTTTTCTAATTGCTTTTGTAGGCTGCGAACGTTTTGGCTGACATAATCTATGCGGCGATCCAGAACGTTGGTGATTTGATCACGAGAGCGCTGCTGTTGGCCGAAAATCTCATCAAGCTCCTTTCCGACGAGAAGCTCGCCGTCAAAATCCACGCGAATCCGCTGCAGATCCTCGGCCGTCGCAGCCTCGGAAAGGGCTTGTACTTGTTCCTTCAGAGCTTCATACTCGGCGTCCCACGTCTGCCAGTGCTGCAGGCTGTTTCGTTGCTCCTCGACCTTGTCCTTGAGCCGCGCGAGATGGTCATCCATATCGGCTAGCGTCTCATGGACAGGAGGCGCATGCGAGGCCGCCGCCATGGTATGGAAAAGAGATAAACGATTGAACAAGTAGATGACGAACGTTGCTTCAAACAAACAGAAGAAAGAAAATTATTCTTTGGCTGGCCGAATCTGGTGGGGGCGATTTTCAGTTGCAAAAAGCGGACCGCTAACAATGCGCTGCCACCACTGTCAGCTAGGCAAAGCGGCGCTGTACGAAGAAATACTCTTGCACAGCAAACAAGGTGAGAATGTAAAATCTTCCCTTTTTACAGGGATCAACAAATTTCCAAAACGCCCTTTTGATGAACTAATGACAAGCCGTTCTATTTTACTAACATGTTTAGGCACAAAGTTCACGGCTAGAGTTTTCAGCTCCCCCACGCTTGAAGCGCCTCCCCGCCAGTCGCCAGGCTAAGATGCAGGCTGGTGCTTATAAGACGATCGCATCGCCAATCCTCTACTATCACCTTGCCCGTTTTCTTACACCAGTAGCGAAGCGAGCTTCATTCCAAAATGGCTGAATCAGCGAGAATGCGCACACTAGAGGCGAAATGCTTCTGCGGTGGCATACACTTTACCCTCGACATGCCAGTCGCAGACCTTCCCCTCAAGGCCTATCTGTGCCACTGTAGCATATGCCGCTATAATACGGGAACTCTGGCAAACATGCACGCCAGTCTCGCTCAAGGTATCGAGCCGAATTGGGTTGCGCCGTCAAGCGTTAAAGGTCTGACGTCGTACCTGATACCCGGTGTCGGCTACACCCCGAAGTCGTGCTCCACGTGCGGCTGCCATGTCGGTGCTGTCGGAAATGATGATGGGACATGGACGCTGGCGACGGCAATCCTCAAGGAACATGGTCACGATATTGTCAATATTGTCTCGCATGTCTTCAACAAGTCTGCCGGAGATGGTGGGCTGGCAGGTATCCTTACACACATGCAAGGCAAAGCTTTGGGAACCTGGAACCCCGAAGACGACCAACCCAACGCAGCGGCCCTAAAATCCAAGTTTGAAGTCGGCTCCGACGGACAAGAGAGACTTCGGGCTCAGTGCCATTGTGGCGGTGTGTCCTTTACCATCCCTCGGCCGTCCAAGGAGATTGCAGAGCACGCCTATGCGAAGCGCTTCGTGTCACCGCTCGACCCGACCAAATGGTACGGCACACTCGACATGTGCGACGACTGTAGGCTTATCAACGGAGCGCCTGTAGCGTCGTGGATTTTTGTGCCTACCAATGCCATCGAGCCAGCCGTGGGCGAGCATCTCATGCTCGGCACCATCAAAACGTACGCTTCCTCAGAAGGTGTGACGCGCGCTTTTTGCTCCGTCTGTAGCGCGACAATTTTCTTTCTGCAGCACAGCCGCCGGTATGGCCACGTACCGGTGGCCGACATCTCGACGGGATTACTGAGAGCGTCGGACGGAGCCATGGCCGAGAGCTGGATCACTTGGCGGACGCGATTGTCTTTTGAGAGCGATGGTCTTGCTTTTGACAAGGACATGACTGAAGGCATAGTTGAGGGCATGAGAAAATGGACGATGGAGAGAAATGGTGGAAAAATCTTGACGGACGAGATTTGAAGCCAAGAGGAGCAGTGCGTGAGCGTGAGTTGCCGATGCTGGGTGTAATGAATGCATAATAAACGAACTGTTTCAAAGCTTCCCGCTCTAGGGTTTGTAGATCCACGTCTAGACCATTTGAGATCTTAAGCATAGTGAAAAGAACGTTTTAACTAGTCTTTCCTGTTTGGCTTGAGGCGCACCGGCTTAAGGCGCGCCGGCTGGACCTTGTAGCGCATATCGTTTCAAGACTGTTACAGTCGTGGCCTGGCCACCTTGACAGAGAGAGTCAGCCTGCGACCACCGACATATGCTTCTATCCAAGCTTTAAATAATTCGTCGTCTATCTCATCCCTCAGCTCAATTCATTTTCAACTCATTTACTCTTCTTGCAGCGCCTCAGGTAAGGTGCGCCGGCCAGTTCACTATGCGTCCAGAAATCCCCAAGGCTATATTGGCCTTGATCGGCAGCACGACTGCCTGCATACACGGTGATGCTCTCCATGCTCGTCGGCTTGGACCAAGTCTTGACTGGTCAACTCGATATGTGCCGTAAGTAGCCAACTATTTCAGATAGCCTATGGCGAGGTAACTAACTCGCAATGAAGTGCCATATTCAGGAGGCAGAACCAGCAGAATCAAGTCAACATCTTCTTCGGCCGCATTCAAAATGTTGGAGCTGAGATATATGGCTGCTACGCAGGTGGTTCTGATGATGCCGACAAGATACCTCAAGGAATTCAGCCCACATCCGTCAACTTGAACGGCGAGGGGTTCGATCCAAACCTCAATCTGGGCGTCATGGTCTACTACATAAAAGCATCCCAGAACTCGGTCTTCATGTTTGACACATCGACCGCAGAGGTTCTTGCTGAGAGCTGCAACCAAGAGTTGCAGCAGCAAACAGGACTGGGCATTGACATGATCATCCTCAGCCATGAGCACGGGGACCATGTCGCCGGGCGCAATGCAAACAGTTTGAAGCGAGTCCCAGTCATGGCACAATCCTCGCTCGTACAAAAATTGGGGGCCAGGGGCGGCGGAAATGTCCCCCTGTCGAGCGATCAATCCTTCACCTTTCAGATGCAGGACGGCGTGATGAATGTGACAAATGTTCAAGCCCATACTAAGCTGGGGACAGTCGCCATGATAAACGGAGTCGCACTTATGGGCGACGAACTTGAGAGCACTGTCAACTTTCTTGTTAGCAGCAACACCCAGCGACAGAACAATCAACTGCAGATCAGTCAAAGCATACTAGGGGAGAATAACATCCAAACGGTCTTGCCAGCTCACGGCAGCGGAGCGGCCATGTTTGCTGGACAATTCAACCTGCAACTTCTGCAATCGAACCAAAGGTACTTGGAGCTCATGGCTACCAATCCGCAATCTGTCTGTCCACAAAACAAGAATGGGCGGCAGCTGGCTCAAGCCAAAGCCCAGCTCGGACGACAGATTGGTGTCAGGGCAAGTGACATAACAGACGCTTATTTCGAAACCCACATCAACGAAAATTGTCAGACGGTGGGTGCCAGCGCATGAATGGCAAAGTGGCGGCGTAGCCAAGAAGGAGCAAATAAAACGAGGATGGAATAGTGCCAAAGCCCGACAGTCTGAGAGGCCAGGTGTCAAAACTCAACCTCGAAGATGACGATGACGATTCTGATGATCTTGACGATGATGAATGGCTAGAAGGCGATGAGATGGATGATGAAGAGGACGATGATGATGAGAACGATGATGATGAGGATGAAGAAGATGAGGATGAAGAAGATGAGGATGAAGAAGATAGATACGGCCGTTCAACATTTAGGTACCTAGTACGTATCGAATATTCCAATTGGAGCTTGGTGCCCGCTGAGCAAACACGCTGCCGGTTGATGAAAGAGGACAAAAACTCAAACACTCGCTAATATTAAACGAACTAAAAATTACAATATTCTCATCTCTTGAATTTTAACTAATTTATCTTCATATGTAGTCGCCCCATTACGTTTCTGAGATGATAATCGTCATGACCCAGCAGCCGATCCGACACAAATCTCCAGTGTCAATTATAGCGCCGATCCCGCTACCAAGTTCCTGAGCCGCGCTTATTCCAGGCTGGCAGCTTCAGCCTCTCTTTGTCGAACCCGCACTCCAACTGCTGCAGCCGAGACCTGCGCAAGCATAGGCCCTTATTCGATGCAGAATGTATCGAGGCGCCCACTATCTCTCATAGAAAGGCTCCTATCTGCCTCGCGACCGCAATCTTTGCGCACAATGGCGACCTCTACCACCCCCACCAGATCCTACAATGTGAGTCAAAACTTTGTGGCCACGCCCAAACGCGGCATTTGTCGGTTACAAATACTGACACTGGCGCACAAATAGGATGCGATTGACGCGCTGAACACGCTGCAGACGCCGTTTGAAGTGATAGAGGCCCGACGCAAGGCTGGCATCAAGCCCGATGCCTCCTCCATCCGGGAGATGCGCACCTATCTCAACCGCATAGGCTACTCGGTGCGCCTCCTCCTCGTTTCTGGAATCTGATGAAAGCCGCTGACGCCCCTCGCAGACATCTGATCTAAACCGCCTCAACATCATCCACGTGGCAGGCACCAAAGGCAAAGGCAGCACATGCGCCTTTGTCGACTCCATCCTCGCCCAGTACCGGCAAGCCGGCAACGTCCCCGCCAAAACGGGCCTCTTCATCTCGCCGCACCTCATTGCCGTGCGCGAGCGCATCCGCATCAACTCGGCGCCCATCTCCGAGGCGCTATTCGCCAAGTACTTTTTCGAAGTCTGGGACCGCCTCGAATCGCCGTCTACGCCGCAGCAGTCTGAAGATGACGATGACGGGGGCAGCCCGCCGCCGCCGCCGCCGCCGCTCGGCAGCAAGCCCATCTACGGGCGCTACCTCACGCTCGTCAGCTGGCACGCCTTTCTGCAAGAGGGCGTCGACGTGGCTGTGTACGAGACGGGCGTTGGCGGCGAGTTCGACGCGACCAACCTCGTGCCGCGCCCGCTGGCCTCGGGCATCAGCACGCTCGGCATCGACCACGTCTACGTGCTCGGCGACACCCTTGCCCAAATTGCGTGGCACAAGGCCGGCATCATGAAGAGCGGCAGCCCGGCGTACACCGTCGAGCAGTTTCCGGACGCGGCCGCGGTGCTGCGCGCGCGCGCCGAGGAGAAGCGGGTTGAGCTGACGGAGCTGCCCATTGACCCGCGCCTCGACGGCGTACGGATCAGGCCCGCCGCGACGTTTCAGAAGCGCAACGCCTCGCTGGCGGTGGCGCTCGCGGAGACGGCCCTAGAGAAGCTCGGCGTCGGGATGGACAGGGGCAGAGATGGGAAGAGTCTTCCGCCGGAATTCGTCAGTGGCTTGGAAAAGACGAGCTTCCGCGGTCGGTGTGAGGTCAAGGCCGAGGACAAGATTACGTGGCATGTCGACGGCGCGCACACGGCAGACAGTCTCAAGGTATCTGCCAAGTGGTTTGCCAACGAAACGGAAAAGAGGTGCGTCTGATAACCCCCCCCCCCATCCCCAAGAGGAAATCCCCGTGGCAACAAGTCCCCTCCCAAACACTGACAACGTTTTCTAGCGTCGGCCCACGCGTCCTCATCTTCAATCAGCAAGGCCGCGCCGAAGCCGTCGACTTTCTCGCCTCCATCCACGCCGCCAACAAGAAGCCGCCGTCCCCCCTTACCCCTGCGCCGGAAGGAGCGCAGTCCTTTGACCACGTCATCTTTTGCACCAACGTGACGTACGCCGCAACGGGCTACAAGCGCGACTTTGTCAACCTCCAGGTCGACCCCAGGGACGTTGCGGGCATGACGGCGCAGCGGCGCTTCGCCGAGGCGTGGGCGCGGCTTGACCCGGGAGCGGACGTGCGCGTGCTCCCCACGATTGAGGAGGCGCTCGACTGCGCGCGCGGGTTCGGCGAGGGCCTGCCCGAGGGGAGCGCGGTACAGGCGTACGTTACAGGCAGTTTACATCTTGTCGGCGGCGCGCTGGGGATTTTGGAGCAGGCGGATGCGCTGTAGGAGGCCTTGATGAGGGGGAAGATGTAGATGTAGATTTGGGAAGAAAAGGGAAAAGGGAAATAAAAAATATGTATTTACGTGGAAATGCTATAATAGACTGTCGGGCTCAATCACCCGCATGATACCCCCAACGAGATGTAAACTCCCAGTGACCAGCACCTTTTGCTTCCTGCCGCGACCAGCCGGCGCCGCCGCCGTGCGTCTCGCCTCGGCCACGGCACTCTGCACATTATCAAAGACACTTACGCTACACCCCGGTACCAACGTCCTCATGGTCTCTGCGAGCGCCCTCTGCACGCTCATATCGCCGTCGTGATCCTCCGCCGCCTGCTCGTTCCTCGTAAACAGCGCCCGCGAGAAGACGTCGCGCCTGCCGTTGGTCGCTTCCGCAACGGCGTCCGCAAGGCACGTCAGCAGCGCGGGAGCATCGCGCTCCTGCTGGTTGAACACGAGCGTCACACCCGGCGCCCCGTAGTCGTCGTCGGCCAAGCTCTCCGCCAGCCACAAGGCCACCTGCTCGATACTCTCGCGCGTGTGCGCGCCGTCGAGCATCCACTGCAAATTGTGCGCCCCTTCTTCTTCGTCGACCACCACCTCGCACCGTCCGCGCAGCGTCGCTCCGCGCAACGCCCGCAGCGTTTCCTCCGGGAGCCGCGCGAGCGTCTCGGCCGTGCTCGCCGCCGCGTCCCGGACGCCGAGGTGCTGCTGGACGGCAAGCACCGCGAGCGCCTGGTTGCGCTTCTGGAAGGCGCCGCGCAGTGCCGCGCCCTCAACGCCGGCCCAGGCGTCCACCGCCGCCTCGTCCACCTCGACGAGCTCCGCGGCCCGCTCCGCAGCTCGCCGCCGCAGCACGTCCATGACCGCCGCCGCCGCCGGCTCGTCCCCGCGCAGACCGAGCGCAAACGCCGTGGCGCCCGGCTTGAAGATGCCCGCCTTGTGCCACGCAATCTCGCCCACTGTGCTTCCCAGCATCGCCACATGGTCGACGCCCAACTGCGACACCACCGCCGCCGAGACGGCCTGCGGCGGCAGCACGTTTGTCGCGTCGTACTCCCCGCCGATGCCGCACTCCATGACCACGTCCCGGACGCCCGCCTGCAGGAACACGTGCCAGGCCAGGATGGTCAGGAACCGAAAGTAAAACGGCTTCGACGCCGGGCCCTCGGCCTCGTCCCGCGGCCGGCCCTCGGCGCGCGCGGCCGCCGTGAACCGCTCCCACAGCTGCCAAAAGGCGGCTGCGAAGACGGCCTGGCTGATGGGTTCGCCGTCAATGGCGATGCGCTCCCGCGGGCTCACGAGGTGCGGGCTCGTGTACGTGCCCACCGGCCGTCGCCGGTCCGTCGCCGCGCGTAGGAGGCTTGTGGCAAAGGCGCACACGGAGCCCTTGCCCTTGGTGCCCGCGACGTGAATGTGCCGCATGGTGGCGAGGTCGTCCGGCGAGTAGCCCGCGCGGCGGAGCCACGTCCGCATCTCGGGAATGGCCTGCGCGTTGAGGTCCCGAGACGATGGCGACGGCGTCTCGAAGAGCGCGGTGATGGCGCGGTTCGAGGCCAGAAGGTTGAGCTTGGCCAGTGCCGCGTTGTAGTTGCGCGCGTTTGCGGCGGCGGCGACGACCGATGAGCGCATCCTGCGCGGTATTCGAGGTTTGAGTGAGGATGTGGCGCGTGGGCGATTGATGCAGTTCTGCGCAGGGCGGATGCGCCTCGAGTTCATCGTTGGGATGCCCACTTGGGGCAGCGCTTCTCGAATTCCGCCACTCGTAAGTCTCTAGGTTTTGAAATATGATGGGAGGTCGTTTCAGATGACGAGCTGGGCGTATGGGGCTGCAAATGTTGTAAATGGTAAAGATGAAGCATCGAGGTTCGTGAATGTTGAAATCTGCGGGTCTTGCGCCACGCGCCGATTCAACGACAAGGCTAAATAATCAGCCTGGGGCGTCGAGGCTAGCCATAAATACATTACGACTTTTTTTCAAATCCTTGCTTTACCTGTCTGATTTGATCCATCAACAGACATTCTGTCACATCATAAAATTTGAAATAAACTTTCAGGACGGTCTATTGATATATCTAATACACAGGCAATGTGCCTCCTAGACGCATCTCCCGGAAAACCAATGTACACCACAAAGAAAACAGACGTATTGTTTTAGAAGCTCCCCTATTTTTAGTCTACACGCAAGCTCTGTAGGCGAGCCTCTGTGGCAATGACCTAAAAGAAAAAGAGGCATTAGCCGAATTCATTGGCACGTTGCGCCACAGCAAGTCAACTTACATCAAGTGCTTGTTGCACCTCCAGCACCTTGCGAACCTCTCCGAGCCAGTCGCGGCTAAGAGTCTTGGCCCAACCCTCGAGGCCGTTCATCTCACGAGCAGCAGCGTCCAGATCGCCCTCCTCGAGGAACGTCTGCGTGCGGGTCAGGATGCTCTCAACATCGTCGCCCTCGGCAAGACCCTGCTTCTTGAACATGAGATGGCTCAGAACCCAGCTGGAAGCGTGGCTCGCAACGCCGGCGTCATCAGGCAGCAGGGAAGCCTTGCGGACTTCACCAGCTACACGGCGGAAGCGATCGATAAGATATGAGGGGGAAGAGATGCCCTTCTGATAGGCAGAAGGGTTGATGGAGGAGATGGCAGCGTCGACGACATCGTCGTTGGCGGCAATCTCCTTGAGCGCGACGAGCTCCTTGATAAAGGGCTTGGGGTGGGTTGCACCCTCAAGGCTAGCACGAACGGCCTCGACAGCAACATGAAGCTGCTGAGTCTTTAGGTTAGTGTCAAGTACGTTGTTCCAGCCAACAGTCAGCTTCTCGAGCTCGGCCACGGCGGATGTGAGCTCGTTTAACTTGCTCAAGCGACCTTCGCGCTCAGTCTCGACGCGGTTCTCGACCTCCTTGACATATTCCTTCTTTAGGGCGAGAGCCTGCTCCAGGAGCTTGGTCTGGAGCTTCTCCTCGTTGAGCTTTTGCTCACGCTCGAGCAGAAGCTTGACGCGCTGATCGTATGTGTCGCGAACCTTGTTCATTTCCTGCTCAAATTCCTGGCGCCATGATGCGTCTTGCTGGACCATGGTGTTCTCAACCCTCTTTACGAGCTCGGTGGCCGCCTTTTCAACCTCGGCAATCGTGGACTTGACCTCGCTGGCAGCCTTCTTCTCGACGGCAGTCTTGAGAGCCTTGAGCTTGTCGCCAACCTCGCCGACTTCACGCTTAGCCTTGGCAACGGTGGTCGAGTATTTTCCGTGGGCATTGTCGGCGTTGATGACGAGAATGAGGTCATTGAGCATGCGGACAAGGTCTTGGACGATTGGCTCCTTGGCATCGGGAAGACTCATCAGGTCAATGGGCTCCAGAGGAGGGAAGCGAGAGGGTTCGTTGACCTCGGGGGCCTTGAAGTCCTTGGGTTCTTTGCTGGCAGCGGTGGCAGGTCGGGTCTCGACAGGCTTGGCCTCTGCAGGTACGGGCTCCTTCTTCACAGCCTCATCGGACTTGGGGGCTGGCTTAATGCGCGAAGAAGAAGCGGAGGTTGATTGGCGGCCGACAGGCTCGCCGCTGTCGGCAACTCGCCATGATGCGCCACTCTGAGCTGGGATGCGCACCTGCTCACCGGTGGTAGAAACAGGGCGAACAGAGCCGGCGCGGTGAGCATTAGGGAACTTCTTCTGAAACTCGAGCTCCTCGAGGTACAGAACTGCCTGCTCACCAAAGGGCACAAACTCGGTGAAGACATCGTGGAAGGTGTCGTTGATGCGCGAGTACCAAACACCACCGGCAAACCCGATGACGCCGAGGAGAATCAGAGAAGTGAGAAAGCGTCGGAGACGGGCCATGAAACCCTTTTTCTTGATAGGCGGAGGAGACGGAGGAGGCGGAGGAGTCGACTTGCTGCCACTGCCTGCGACTTGAGGGGCATTAGCCGCAATGGTGGCAGCCTTTGCGATAATATCCTCGGGCACGGGGGGAGGAGTTAGAGGAACCTCATCAAGGCCGACCTTCTTCTCAATTGTCTCCTCGGCGGGCGCGGGGGAGCGTTCGGAGCTCTTGATCTCGGAGGTCGGCAGGACGGGGGGTTTGGGGACATCGGGGTACTTCTGGTCGGCGTAGTATCTCTGCTAGCTTGTTAGCACTGAGAGCTCCGGAATCCAATTGATCAAATAGCAGGGCCGACAATCGGCGCGTCATCGTTAGAGGAACAGCGGCGGTTGTCGGGATACCGGGTGCGGCAAGGGAACGAGGGCAGGCGAGCTCACGTTTTGAAGCAGAACCGAGCGTCGCGACGCAGCGGCGGCCCATTGGCGCCCCGCAGCAGCCGCAATGGGCTGGCCGCTGAGCAGCCTGGTTGACCGGAGCGATGATCGCAACATTGGAGATGCAAGGGCCGGCAGGAAGAGGTGTGATTGAGGAGCGAGATGCTGCTCAGTTGTCGGGTCGCTATGCCGTGGACAAAAACGCTCAGGGCAAAAGTTCGGCTAAGAGCTTGGATCGCGCTAAAGCGGACTGGGCTGGGGCGCCGCGGCAGGAACCGGGAGTGACGCAACACATGCAAGTCTATGATAGCAGGTGGTCAATATCAAATAAAAATAATAATGCCCATGTCGATGACAATTTGACAAGGTAAAAAAAACTCCAAGTAAACGTATTTCACGATTTCATGATGATTGTTCCGCGGCTCAAGTGCTCTTACGCGTGTGGCTTGTCGTCATTACGGCTTCTAGTTGCGGGTGGATCATTCACAAGCTTGTGAGACGTCCGAACTGTTCAGCTTGCCGTATTACCTCGTTGACAAAGAACACAAGCGCATATCGAAGCCACGCGTACACATTACTCGGCATCATAGTATTCAGACATTTCACAGTGCAGGATATGCATCCAATATCATATTCTATGCATTAATATCTGATGGTACAAACTGGCGTACGTACTTGGAGACCGCTTGCCCACCAGTTCAGTATATCACTCTGCTGGAAGCCTCACAGCGACCTCCGAGGCTATGGTTAGCCTGTTGGGAGAACAAAGATCGCAAGCCAGGCCAGCTACCGGAAATCAACGTCGATATCGAGATAAACCAAGAAGAAAAAGTCATCAACCGAATTCCAGACAAAACCCAAGACTCCAAGAAATATACTGCGCAAGCCCTCGGCCAGGGGGACGAAAAAAAGAGTAAGACAGAGGCCTTTGCCAGATCTTCACGACATTAGTCTACTTGAAGCGTGAGGGCCGCAATGCGCAGCTTAGTGGCGCCGTCGTCTTTGCAGGCCCGATACATATTCCGCCATGAGATTTCGCAATCCGAAAAACTAGAGCACTTTAACAGCTGCAAGGGCCGGCAGCATTGGTGTTTGAGTTTTCTGGAGCCAAGCTGACGCCAGGGCGTTGGCCAGGGCGTGCGTGTCTGGGGCCGGCCTGGTCGAGGGGAAGCTTCTTGGCGATGGCGGTAAAGAGATCGGGAACATTCTCAGCCGTCTTGGCCGAGGTCTCAAAGAAGAGAAGCCCTGCTTCCTTTGCGTAGGCTTCGGCTTCGGCAGTGGGAATGGCGCGCTTGTCGGGCTGTTCAGTGACGAGATCGAGCTTGTTACCGGCGAGGGCGATGATGATGTTTTCGTTTGCTTGGCGCTGGAGTTCCTTGACCCAGGCCTTGGCCTTGTCGAGGGAAGCCTGTGCGGTTGATCGGATTAGCGTGATTCCGACATGACCGAGGGATGAGAAGCAAGCACGTACAGACTGTGTTATGTCGTAAACGACGACGGCGCAGTTGGCGTTGCGGTAATACATGGGGGCTAGAGACTTGTAGCGCTCCTGGCCGGCGGTATCCCAGATTTCGAACTTGACAGTGGTTGTCTCATCGAGAGAGATGGTTTGGGTGAGGAAAGCAGCGCCGATGGTAGATTCGCGGAACGAGTCGAATTGGTCCTGCAGAAAGGTCAGCGGCTGCCATGATGGAGAAAGCACAGCCTGGGGCCAGCAGCTTACCTTGACAAATCTCAGAACGATGGAGCTCTAGACATCTGCAGCGTTAGTCTGGGTATTTGGAGGTAGAAAGCTCATGTTTCTTGATGGCAGGCGGTCGCACCTTTCCGACAGCGGATTCTCCTACACGGCCAAGCGGTTAGCATTCCTTGAGCAGACAGGACAGGTTTGTTGCATCGAAACATACCAAGAAGCACCAGCTTAAACTGAGCAAAGCGGTTGTTGGAGGCACCGCGGGCGCCAGGGGGTCCTCGAGAGGCCATTATGGTTGTTGTATGAGGTGGTGTGCGAGCAAGCGAGAGAGTGAAGAGGGACGTGGAAGGCCTCGTCGGAATTACCCCAGCAAGAAAGGGATGAAGTCGTGGGAAGCGTCGGACGAAGGGGGATTTAAGATGCGACGAAATGAAGATGAAAACGGATACGCGCAGCTGTGGATGTAACCAGTGATGAAGTAGTTGGAAGAGGTGGTGGTGGAAGAGTTGACGGTGGGACGTTGCGAGTGGTCGGCGTCAGTGGATGAGGCCGGTGGTTTCGGTTGTCGAGAGGCACACGTCAGGTTGACCTGACTGGTGGCGGGATGGCGGGCGAGGCAGGGTAAAGTGGACGAGCGTTGGGCGGGTGGAGTTGGCAGGTAGTCTGTCCTCAGAGTGGCAGCCTGGCGACTGGCAGACCGCTGTAAGTTATCTACAGCGATTGATTACAGGAGACGTGATGCGTGAGCAGCAACTGTGGCTGTGCCAACGCTGTGAGCGCCTAAATTCCATCTGCTACACCCACTGTAGGTGCCTACCTAGGTAGGAGGTAGGCCGCTAAACTTAGGTGTACAGCGTAAATACCTAGTACCTACTAAGGTAGTTAGGTACCAGTATGCAATTGCGTCATGTGATGGACAGCATGTGCATATTGCACGGCAAGGGCCTCATCATGTGCCAAACTGTTTATACGGCGGCCATTTTTCTTGGAAAAACAACTATATAATACACCGATGCAAATTAGTTTTGCCCTCTCTCATCATCAAGAAGACTGTCATGACGAGGCGTTTGCCGGCTCCACTTTTCCTACTGTCAGCCCGATTGTGGCCCTTTGTGGCGCGGCGCTGTCAACATCGTGCACAACAATGAATTATTCGGACGTTGACCAACTCCACTTGCACTGCACTACGCAACCTCTCTACCATGCATAACTGGCAGTTCACATGTCAGACCGGACTTTTTATCATGAATCAAATCTATTGCTCCACCAAATCTAAATGCCTAAATACAAAACTCCTTTCTCCATGACATGCTTTATCGTACTAATGCCTGCTCTTCCTGCACAATTTTCTAGAGCTTGATCTCAGCCCTCAGAGGACCAAGACCGGCCTTCAGAGCCTGCTCGCTGAAGGGATAATCGATATAGCCTGTGGCTACCTTGGGAATGTAAAAGGTGTTTCTGTTGTATTGCGTAAACGGAATCTTGTTCTTGACGCGGAACACCAGATCCGGGTTGGAGATGAAGGGACGGCCATAGCCAACAATGACATCCCACTCGGCATACTCCTCGTCGACGGCGGGCACGGCACCGTCGAGATCATAGGCGCCGGTGACAATCACGGGGCTAAAGTTGTCCCACTGGCGCAAAAAGTACTTGAGCGACTTTTCGCCGCCAGCAAACGGGTCGACCTTAAGAGCTCCGAGGAAGAGGATGTTGGGGTCGCCACGGGGCTCGACGAGCGATAGGTAGGCGAGCTTGTGGCCCTGAGCCTTGATCTGGTTCAGGATGTAGCTTGTCTGAGTCCAAGTGTCGGACGAGACGGCGTCCTGGAACGAGGCAAAGGGGCTGAGACGTAGAGCCGTGCGGTCGGCGCCAATCTCGTCGCTGACAGCGTTGACAATCTCGAGCAGGAAGCGCGCGCGGTTCTCGACGGAGCCACCCCACTTGTCGGTGCGCTCGTTGACGCTGTCGCGTGTAAACTGGTCAATCAGGTAGCCGTGGGCGCCGTGGATCTCGACTCCATCGCCGCCGGCATCGACAACGTTGCGGGCCGCCTTGCGGAAGTCGTCGATGATGGTCAGGATCTCGTCCTCGGTCAGCGGCTCGGGGGCGACGTCGCGGCCCGGCATGACCTTGGCGGAGCTTGAGACGTACTTGAAGCCGCGGGAGCTGACGTACTCAGGGTCGACGGCACGGCCTTGGTGCCATATCTGCTGGAAAATGACGCCACCCTTTGCGTGGACGGCGTCGTAGACCTTGCGCCAGGCCTCGATCTGCGCGGCGCTGTGCACGCCGGGCAGGTTGGCCTGGCCCTCGGCGGCGGGTGAGATGCCTGTGGCCTCGGTCACCAGCAGCGTGCCGGGCACCGAGGCGCGCTCGGCGTAATACTGCGTCATGATGTCGGTTGCGACGTGGTCATCGTCGTTGCGGAAGCGAGTCAGCGGCGCCAGGGCGATGCGTTGCGAAATCTTGGTGCGGCCAACCTGGAGAGGTTGCCAGAGCTTGGAGGAGGAAGCAGTCATAGTGTGAAAGAGTTGTGGCGGACTATAATGGAACAAGGAAGACACTAGCTTGTGAGTTGAGTGACTTTAGATGAGAAAAGACCATGACCACGGGGGCCTGACGAGGCTTTTATATTGACCAGAGAACGATCGAAAGATTTGTGTGGATCATGGATCTAGCTTGTGTCCAGGCGCTCGAGGTCCCAAAATGAAGAGCATTATTAATGGCATCGAATGTCGTGAATGTCGTGCCACATTATCTTGCGTGCTCGGAACGTATTTAGTGTGGTGTGTGGGTTTATCATGGTGGACTCCAGTTTTGATATAACTAATCAACTCATCAAGCTGCGGACTTTGAGCTAAATAGTTACCCGCATGGCTTTGAAAGACTAATAATGGGGAGATATTATGGGGAAAACATCACTGGTCGTGCTGGGATTACGGACGATGAAAACATGGTGTCTATTGAATTGGATGCGAAATTGCCGTACTTTGTAGCTTCAATTCGGCACTTGTTCAAGCTAGTATCTCAGCCTTTTCTTTAGCCCTCGTCTGTATCTTTGATACGAACTCCGACGTGGATAACTACATAACCAACACAACCAACAGTGGGAGCAAGTGTGCGCTCTGAAGCTGGAAACACCCAAGTTGCGCAGGTGCTTGGTGGTAGATGCTCATATACTTGGATCGAAACGGAATCTTTGATTATTTTTGCAATCGTCGAGGCAAATTGTGAATTGGAATTTTCAGCGAATTGGCGAATTGCAGGTAGTTTTTGTCTATGCATGCTTTCAAAGCAACGCATAGTCAATGCAGGCAGGCCGAGGTACGCTCTGACGGAGTTTGCGTTGCAACGTGGACTGGTGTGGTGGGCTGACAAATGCTCGCTGGCGCAGAACTCTCGGAATTCCGCAAGACGAACTGGGGCAAGATGCACCATTTATTATTCAATTTCTTGCTTATCATTTTTTTTTTTTGCTGTTACTGATAGAAAGGAATAAAAACTATATTTGGTTCCTGGATCTGTAATCGCCGTGGATCTGTGCGAATGGATCTATGCGCGGATCGAGAGGCGGACATGGAAACCGAAGCCACCGAGACACGCATCCGCTTGCATGTTCTGGATTGATGTGATGAGGCTAAGAGTATGGAATCATTTCTATGTTTTTAGAAGTCTGCATAGAATGGTACGTAGGCGAATCTTTTTCGCGCAATCTGGACGAATACAGCTGTGGCGGGGTAATCTGACGTACTTGTACGGAGGTACCTAGCTTCCTAACTACACCAGTTTGCCCACCTAGTTATAGCCGTATATCCGTACAAGCGGTGCACTGAACCTACAGATGCTGTTCCGTACCATGCTATGTGTTGATTTTTATTGATTTCTTTTTTTGGCTTCTCTAGTCATCTTTTCTTTTCCTTTTATTAATCTCTATATACATATCTTGATTTCCTCGTCATACTCTTACTTCTCTACGTTGCAGCGTGGCAGTCAGCCTGCCCGTTGTTCAGCAGCCATCTTCAGCGCTGCCGCTTCCCTGAAAATCAATCAACCAACCCGTCCCTCAGCTAAGCCCCATTCGGTTAGCGTCATGGCTCCTACAAGGAACAGTGACGTTGAAGGAGCCGCGGGTTGGATTCGGAAGCTAAATTTTACCTTTCAGCAGCTGGCAGCTACCTACAGGTAATGTACAGTGGCTCAGCAGCTCGATTCCTCAGTCCTGTCTGTGCCTTGCAGCGCCTACCTACCTAATAAGCCACTCCACGACGTCCAGCTTCGCCCTTGCCTGCCTCGTTGGCCTCAACTCTGCCCACCCGCCATCCCGCTCTTTTAGCTCCTCGGCTACAATTTTCCCAGCCTGCCTTACGCTCCTGCATCGCTCACCTCCCATCTAGGCGCATATACTGCTGCCACTCAATATTCGGATCGCTTCCTGCACCCCCCAAACACAATCATACATACCATGGCCCCCATCACCGGTCCCCTGTTTCCTTACCGCGACATCAACTTGCGTGTTAGCAACGATGCCTACACCTTTACCTCCCCGTCCTCACCCAATGCCCCGGCATTGGTTCTCGACCGCCCTACCGGTGATGTCAGCTTGACTGAGCCCTCCCTGCAAACCAGCAAGCGCGCTACTCGCGTATCCAGCATTGCCGGTATTCTCGGCGTCATTCAGCTCAAGCTCGGTCCGTTGCCCACCCTCCTTAGACCGCCTCATTTGCTCGTCGCTTTGCTAACATGCACTTCAAATAGACAAATATGTCGTCATAATCAACAAGACCAAGCCCGTCGGCCGTCTTAAAGGCCAGATGGTTTACAAGGTCCTCGCCGCCGAGATTCTACCCATGCGCGAGCGCCAGATTCACGATCCCGACGAGGATACCTTTGTCCGCCTCCTCGACACTTTCCTCCAAAAGGCGCCTCTCTACTTCTCCTACTCCCTCGACCTGACAAACTCGTTTCAAAGGCAGTCCCAGGCCGACACCACCAAACCACTCTGGATGCGCGCCGACGACCGCTTCTTCTACAACCGATTTCTCCAGTCAGACCTCGTCGACTTTCGCAACCTCGGCTCCCGCGCCCAGCCTGGCGCCCAACCCGCCATCGACCCCTACATCCTGCCCTGCATGTTTGGCATGTTTGAGATAAAGCAGACGAAATTCAAGGGTACACCCGTCAGCCTGACCCTCATCTCTCGCCGATCAAGATACCGTGGTGGTACCCGGTTCTTCACCCGTGGCGTTGACGAAGACGGTCATGTCGCCAATTATAACGAGACAGAGCAAATTGTTATTCTCAACGAGGCTAGCACTGGATTGGGCGGCTTCGTTGGCAGTACCGACATGCAGAGCGGCAAGCTCGGTGGTACCGACGGCAAGGACATGCAAATCATGTCCTACGTTCAGACTCGAGGCAGTGTTCCCACGTACTGGGCCGAGATCAACAGCTTGCGTTATACACCCAAATTGCAAGTCCGCTCCACCGAGGCTGCTACCGCCCCCGCCGCCCGCCATTTCGACGAGCAGATTCGCATTTACGGCGACAACTACCTCATCAATCTGGTCAACTCCAAGGGCCGTGAACGCAATGTCAAGGAGTCATATGAGAAGATGTGCGAATCATTATCTAGAGCTGGAAGTGTTGCCGATGTCACCAACGAAAAGTTTACCGTGACCCCTAGCAGCAACAGCCGCAATCACTTTGACAGGATTCATTACGTCTACTTTGACTTTCACACTGAAACCAAGGGTATGAGAATGGACAAGGCCTACAATCTGGTCACACGCATGCACGAAGAGCTTGAGAAACAATCATACTTCCGCGGCGTGGATATGCCTGGTGGTCTTGACGACAAGCTCGAGGCCCGCAGTCTGCAGACGAGCGTCATGCGCACCAACTGCATGGATTGCCTCGACCGCACCAACGTTGTCCAGAGCATGTTTGCTCGTGCTGTCCTCGACCGAATTTTCAGCGAACTCGGCCTCATGCCCCGCAGCGCCTCCTTCCGTGACGAGGATCCCGACTTTGAGTTCCTTTTCCGCAACCTCTGGGCTGATAATGCCGATATCGTCTCTGGTTCCTACTCCGGCACGGGAGCCATGAAGACGGATGTCACCCGTACGGGTACGCGCACCAAGCTCGGTGCTCTTCAGGACGGACGCATTGGTGTCACTCGCTATTTTCTCAACAACTTTCTCGACGGTCCTCGCCAGGATAGCTTTGATCTTTTCCTAGGCGCCTACCAACCAGGCAAGTCTGGCGTCGGCTTGGGTCGCATCTTTGTCGACAGGCGTCCCATCCTGATCCAGTCCATCCCCTACCTGCTCGCGTTTAGCACCTTTATCGTCTTGATTGGCATCTTCACCAAGCGCGAGCCCGACGCTAGGGTCCTGCCCATGCGCCTCTTTATTCTCTTTTGGACCGCCGTGGCAGCCTGGTGTGTGCACTTTATCCTCGGACACGGCATGCTCTACGTAAGTTTCTCGACGCCAATTCTTCCCACTGTATCTTTGATACTAACACGTTTCACCCCAGGTCAATTGGCCCATACTCAACCCTCGTCCCTTTGCCTCGGAAGGCTACAACGAGCACTACTCTAAAGCACGCAAGGACGCACTACTGGGCAGCTTTGTAGCCCGTCATGAGCGCGGTCTCAGCACGGCACGCTTTCTTAGTGCTGAGGAAGGTAAAAAGAGAATCGAGTAAAGGAAGGAAGAAACCTTGGCGAAAATATATATCAAGTTTCCTGTGTCTAGACTCTTTTGCGATTCTTTTGTTCTTTTATCTGTTTTAATTCCTGCTTGGAGGAAACCCTCGACGCAGAAGAAATAGAGCATCCACTGTTGTGTCATTGAGCCCTTTGTCTAGCTAAATTGCTATTATACCATGATCTCTCACTCATCATCCCGATTATCATTACATAGGCTGTTTGTTGTTGTAGAGCAGAACTGAACCTGTACATGTAAGAATGAATCTGCATTCACATGTTTCATTGATCGATGGGGCCGGCCAAGTGAAAAAAAGAAAAAAAGTTGTTGTATTATATAAAGAACACAGTATTCGAGCGTTATTCTAAAATGACACTTGTGCTGCTTTTTTCTCCTCGAAGGGAAGCTGAAGCAAGAATGTGCCTACTACTATATCGCCATGCCTATGCCGAGCGTTACACCGCAAAAGAACAAAAAAAAAAAAAAACCGCAGACGTGGAGAAAAGTACAAGATCCAGAATAGGAACAAGATGCCAAAGCAGGGTATCAATTGTCGCTTTAAAAGAATCCAAACAAGAAGAGCTGTATGGAGCATAGCAAAATGTGTTGAAACAGAAGAAAAAAAAAAGAGGGGGGGGGGGGAAGAAGGATAGACCGGAATGAAGATGTAGTAGCATTGGGTGGGAAAAAAGTGACGAGGACAGAGGAGAATCGTATAAAAATGAGCATCTAGGCAAGCCACAGCACCCATTTGACAGCGTTCCAGATCCCCCGGCCAATGCCGAGAAACACACGGAAAATCATGACCACGAACCATACGTACCACATGAAGCCGACGAGGAGCCACTCGACGCTGAGCCACAGGCCGCGGCGCAGCCAGCGCAGCCGGCGTCGCCTCTTGCGGAGCATCTTCTCCATCGTGTCTACGACGTGTTTGATGCGCAGCGGCTGGTCCAGCGCCAAGTTGCGGCTCGCCTCGTCCGCCTCCTCGACGGCCGCGCGCGTCATCGGCGCCAGGTCGTCGGCCACGCGCGACCGAACGGCTCCGACGCGCCGGTGCAGCTCCGGCCCCGTGTGCGACGACAGCTTGTCGGCGGCCTGCTTCCAACGCTGGCCAGAGAGCTGCATGTTGCTCGTCAGCGTGTGAGCGGCGAGCGAGTACGCTTCGGCAAACGACACGTCGAGATCCTGCAGCCGCTTGCTTTCCGGGCACAGATGGGCGATGCCGTTCCAGTCAATATTGGCCAGCTTCGCGCAGTCTCTTGCGCCGTCGTCACTAAACGGCTTGTGCGTCACCTTGGCGCGTCTGCTGATTTCCATGGCCTTGATGCCAGAGCTGAGGACGAGCGTCTTCACGCGCGCCATCTCGCGTCTCGATAGCTGGCTTTGCTCGACTGACCTGCCGCCCTGGTCCGCAATGGACCACTGGCGG
Source organism: Beauveria brongniartii (assembly GCA_030782485.1). Classification (NCBI taxonomy): domain Eukaryota; kingdom Fungi; phylum Ascomycota; class Sordariomycetes; order Hypocreales; family Cordycipitaceae; genus Beauveria; species Beauveria brongniartii. The sequence continues at coordinate 21,887 of JARJPP010000198.1, forward strand.
CTCTTGGTTCGTTCGTTGCGGTCGACGCGGCGTGCAGACGAGTCTCCCAGGATGGCATTGAGTCGGCGGTCAGTCTCGCGGACTCCAGTGGAAACACGGCTGTTACTCAAATCGGGCTCGGAAGCGTCAGGTTCGCCCAGACGACCGGCTGCTTCGGGTGGTGGAGAGGTTGACATGGATGGACTTCGAGTTCCAGTCTGAGCTAATTTTAGCAACTCAACACGCGAGGAATAGTTGCTTTGGGTTCCATGACCAGCCGATGAAACAAATTTATGATTATCAGTCTCGCTGGAAGCACCCGGAGCGTGCTGGAATTGTGGCATGACATCGAGAAAGTGCCTCGAGTCCTGTCTCTTGTGCTTTTCATTCTTGGAAGGATGGCGAGACAAAGAAATCGAGGCGCGTCTCCTTCCTCTGTTGCGCTCACTGTCAGATTCATCCGTGGAATCTATTTCTTGCACTTCTCCAGAACCATCCTTTTTGCGTAGAATATCACCGATGCGAGACACGCCGCCTCGCAAAACTGTATCGATGCGTGGGCCTTTGAATATGCCACGAAGACCAGAGTTGGGATCATCAGCGCGTTGCAGGAGACTTCCCATCCGGCGATGGCTTTTAATGGTAGCCCCAGCTAATGGAGCTGATGTATTCCTCGTTAGAGATGGCTCCCCGTCAAGAAGCGCCGAGCCGGCCATCTCTCGTGGTACCATGTCAGCTCTGCTGCCTGCAGCTACATCCCCGTCTGTACCAGAGTTTGCTTCAGGAGTCGTGAGAATTTTTGCCATCTGTTTCTTTGAGGGAGATCCTGAGCGGCTCCAAGGAGTCGGCGGATCTAGTGACAAAGACTCAAAAGTCGGCTTCCTTGAGGGTCGCAGCTCTGGCGATGCAGGCAGCGACGAATCGTTGTCTATCGACCTGGACGCTCGGAGATGAGGCGCGTCGACGCCCTGATCTTCAGCGCGGGAGCGAGAAGCAGAAGTCTTGTGTATTTTTTGCAATGCGCCCCTTGGCTCATGGTCGCTAATGTCCATCAAAGATCCCCTACGGCTGTGCAGGCGGCTGCCTGGTTTTGAGAGTACGTTTCGATCCGGGCTCGTCATGCTGGGTGGCACGAAATGCTCAACCCCTGCAAATTTCCTAACGTCCTTGTCTCTGTTTTCCGTGGCAATCATATCCAACATTTGCTTGTGCAGTATTTCGCTTGGCTGCACATCGTTGCTTTCTGCCCGCTTTCGTGTATCGCGTATTGTTCGGTTGCGTGCCTCGTTGTCGCTTTCTGAGTACTCAGAGGCAGAGTCCTTTTTAGAGCGAGGTCCACCATGAAGATGATCAGAGACACGCCAGTGGTTTGAGTCCTTTATGTTGTGAAGCTTCTCTCTTGCGCGCTCGATGGTACGCTGACGACCATGTTCCCACTCGTGAGTCCTGTGGGTGTGATTGATATCTGGGAGGCTCGGGAAACGGTTACCGGTATCCGGGGAAAAGGGCATAACGCCATGCCTCGGCTCTTCATTTTCTCGTGACATGGGGCGTGAAAGGTCAGAATCCAAAGGAAATATTCTGCGCCAGTGGCGATCTTCGATGAGTTTCTTATTCTGACCCTGTTCAATCCAATAGGCATCGGCAATCATGTCGCACGGTTCAACGAACCAGTCCACGCGAGGTCGACGGGCTCGAGCCGCCTTGGTCGCAGGATCAAGCGCAGACTGTGAAACTGATTCCTCGACACCAGGAAATGGAACCATGCACTCTGAATCATCCTCTGGTAGTTGCAAAGCAACGTTTTTCTCACATTTCTCAACCCAACACTTGACACTGTCGACATCTCCGAATCCTTGTCGTTCGGCATCAATAACCTTTCTCTCTCGCGCTCTCACTTTTCTATTTCGAATATACTGCAACGGGTTGTATTTACGCCCCAGCTGCACAGGACTTGTAGTCGAACTCCATATAAAGACTTTTGCACCGCCTGCTGGAGAGGCAGGTGGGCTCGTCGTGACAGTTCGTAAATGCGCCGGCTTCAACGGCGGCAGCACATCGAGAAGTTTTCTATAGTGGGCCATGAGCTCTAGATGATCCTTTGCCTTTTGAGCGCGGGCCAATGTTGAGGCGGAGAAGTGGTAGCCGTGCATATCGTCTTGTCCAGCGTGAAAGTTGGAGTGTAGTGGACTTGACACTGATAAGCCTGTTCTTTGCCTCGGTATCGTAACTTGTTCGGGGCGAGGAGACATGTTTCGAGAGAATTGACGTTGCTGTTTGAGCTGTTGGCGAAGGTCGTTGGATGTAGCCGAGTCCGGCAAAGGTATGAGTTTGGGGGGCGTGCCACGGGACCCGTTTCGACGAGAGACGAGACGGCGTGATTCGCTAAGGTTCAGGGCCATGTTCACAATCTGTGTTGAGTCGGCGTCCACAGTAGCCAGAGCATGGCTATTCTGAGAGGACGCAGGAGAAGATTCATGGAGCGAACCGGTGCCAGGGTTGTTGGCCACCTCGGCCGGCGTGAGAAGCTTCCCATCGAAGGGATCAGAAACTACTCGCAAAGCCTGATCTCGCAGGGCAATCGATCGCGCGGATTCGGGAGTATTGGAGAGCGGATCGGTCGTAGCACGGGTATGGGTAGCGGCGATGGTGGGCTTTGGGAGACGGGAGCTTTGGTTGCGCTTGATGCCTCTGTCATGGAGCAGAAACGAGCCGTTTGGGCGGCCTCTGCGCTTCCGCCTCGCTGTGTCGTGTCGCGCTAGCCCGTCTGCCTGCTCCGCGGCGAGCCTCGACTGGTGCAGCAGTAGACGCTCGCGCGTGAGGTCAGAGGGAGCCGAGTGGCTGCTGCCGCTGGCCCCGTCGTGACGACTGCCGATGCTACTCGGCTCGCCAGTAGCATCGTGACTTTGACGATGGCGCGAGTCGGGCGTTACTGGAGGGTAGCGATGCTCGGAAGCGTCATCGGCGTGGACGTCCGCCATGGCGTGGAGAGCCTAGCACATGCTCCTGCGCCAGGCTTATGGCGGGAGGCGAGCCCGGTGAGTCGAGGTTCGGACGGACCTTGGGGCTACAATGTCGGGGTGTGCATAACTTGACGAGCAGCAGATTCGGAACCCGGTCCTTGATCAGAGGTGGGAGCGAGGGCCGCTGACGATGGGGCGGGTAGTAAGCGGTCAGTTGAGATGGATCACAGATGGAGCAGCAGAGTCATGTTCGCCAAAGACCCTGGGAGGCTTCGAAATCAAGGAGTGTCGTGTCTTGGACAAGGCCAAAAACGGACGAGAAAGCATGTGGCAAGGCCCAGCAGGTTAGGTACTCCATACAGATTACAGAGGGTTTATTTGGTGGTACTTGCTCATGCCTGCGCCCATAGGTGCCACCAGAGGTATCGCTAGCTGGAAGCCATGACCTCAGTTGGCCGCGGACATGACCAATCGAAAACATGCCAAAGGAATGTCTCTCCACAAGATGTAAAGACTGACTGGTTCTAGTGGGTATCGTAGTCAACTATTGAGTTGTTTGCTTTGTTCGCCGATGGGGGATAAAAAAAGCCCGCCCGCTAAATACTAGGTAGTATGCATATAGGCTCACTGCCTTTGTTTTCGCGATATGCACCCGCAAGAGCGAATGGATTTTTTTTTTCCAAAAAAGAAAAAAAAAACCTCATGATTACAACTGGGCAATAAAGCCCGGCCACATGTATTTCATGGTTATAGTATCATTTCTAGAGTCCCATGCGAGCAAAGCACGTCGATTGGCGGCCCTAAAACCACGTTGGTATACAGCGTGGTATAAAATGGGTGGCGCGGACACCGAAATGCAACAATTCCATAGCTCGTTCATCGGATCCTGTTGAAATCCCACGAATACGCCCATGTCTTCTTGCCTGGCTAAACAAAGTAAGCAGACATGCTGCGGCTCAGCTGGCAACAGCGCAAAGGCCGACCATTGCCGTGTCTGGATGAACGCGCCGCACTAAAGCCATGCAAAGACTATTAGACGATGGCTGAAATGCCCTTGTTCGGAGTAGCCGCGATGCCTTGGGACGACGGTATGCCCGTGGAACTCATTACCGTAACGCCGAGTCCCGGGTGGCTGGCTGAGCTTGGCCGCGCAAAATTGGTAGCAAGCCATATTGCCTATGTATGGAGACACTGCGCATTTTTCTTATCTAACTTCTTTTGTTCGCATAGCAGCTCAAACACAGATGCCATCACGCGAGCCTACCAGCATCAGCAGAAAGCCTGGCAAAGTCTTCGCCTGGAGGCTGAAGCTGGGTCACCGAATACCGACCGGCACGAAAGGGTCCTTCATTTGCCGATGCCGTATGATTGCAACAAATATAAAAAGGTACTAGACCTGATGTATGACGAGAGTTCAGTAGCCCATCATCTTTAGTATTAAATCAGTCTATAACATCATTTTACCCTATTCAAACTTTTCTTTGCTACGAAGCAGCTACCAACAAGATGATGGAACACAAGACAGAGTACCCTCACTATGTTGACGGCACGGTGCAATTCAAGCACGAGCAGAGTGAATCAACATTGGTGGTCTTGTCAGAATGGGCTCAAGTGGAAAGGTATTCTCGCGCGGGCTCCGATACATTCGCCCTCTACTTTCCAGAAAGCATGAACCTCCAGTACGACGATGAGCTGGAGCGTCGGCTTGCCAAAGACATGCAAAATTGGTCATTCTTTGAGCTCTTGCCGCCCAAGCTGCAACAGCTTGCCGTGCACCTCTCGCATCTCTGCTCATACAAGTCGACTTTGAGCTACGAGCGACGGCTTCTGCTCCATCGCCATGTTGCGTGGATATTCCTGATGGACGACGTTACAGAGACGCTGCCGCTGTATGGGCTGCACGACACTGCGGGGAAGCTGTATCTGGAGAACCTCAAAAGCATCGTCGTGGGCGGCCAGACGCAGGACATGGCCCGGTTCAAAAACCAATGCCCAGCAAAAGTCATCGACGCAGCCCACCTCGCGCAAAGGACCCTTGCAGAGGACTTGATGCCCTTGAAAAGGAAGCTGCTCTCGAGGCAGCACGTTGGGCTGTGCAGCGATCTTCTTATTCAATTCTTCGACTCCGAGTACGATGAAGGAACCAAGTTTTGCACCGAGGCCTCGTCGCAGGAGGTGCTCCAAACACGAGCCATCACGGTTGGTGGCCTGATTCCCATGGCTCTGACGCTGTCTTCCGAGCAAGCAGAGCAATGCGCACTCGACAACACAGAGATGCTGCAGGCATCAGTGCTGATGATTCTCATCAACGACATCATTGGGCTGTACAAGGACCTCAAGGCAGTCGAGCAGCAAAATGATGGCTCTGCGTACTTGAACCTCGTCCGAGTGGGCATTCGAGAACAAAATCTTACTGACAAGGACGCACTGAGGCTCTACATTGACAAGCTCAATCGACTGACCTGGTCGGTTGAATTCTACCAGCTGGCATATCCGTCCTCCCGCCAGGGCCTGCAGGTGGAGTGCTTGAGGCTGGCTTTCAACTATCTGGATTATCATCTCTTTGGAATCATGGGAAAGCCAAACAACCGTTATGGATGGAGGCACAAGAATAATGTTTGAGTTGGTAGAGTACAGGCGTGTTGGAGTCATTGAACTGCGCACGCAAGGTCAACACTGGTTGCCAAGAAGGTGCCGCATGTAGGTCTTATTGGAATATGGGCGAGATTGTGTTATTAGACAAGCGTTAGTCGTGAAATTCTGCATTCGATCTTTGTTTTGGTGTGTGAATCTGTTCCAGAATGGCGAGGAACTCAAGCAATGCGGCCGCCTAGAGCAAATCGTCTCGGTACATAATTCGAAAAAGCCTCCGGCCGCTAATATGTCCAACTGCGCCTCGTGTTACCTCGTATTCTTCTCAATAATACATGCAGCTGAACTAGCAGTAGCTTAATCATGCCATGAGATGTAAAGCATGATGCCAGCGCCCAGGGCTATAGCCGCAAATTGCGTGAGCGTCTTGCGTAGTTCCTGCATCTTGTTGGGCCCCGTCTCGAGCAGCTCCGGAATGACGGCCACTGTGCCAACATAGAGAAAAGTGCCTGCCGTGAACGGAAGCAGCATATCGCCCCAGGTCTACGTTTTGTTAGCCAACCGCACACACAAAGTGGTAAAAGCAGGCTAGCCGTTAGCATTGGACAGACTCACCAGACTGGTGCCCCAGAGACCGGCATTTCGAGGCATGCCCGCCGCCTCCTCGACGCCGGGACCGCCAAACTCCTGCACCGCGATGCCGATGAGGGTGCCGAGAAAGGCGCCGATGGCGGTGATAAACTGCGAGCCCATGGCGGCGCGCTTGGAGAAGCCAGACTGGACGAGCAGGGCAAAGTCGCCAACCTCGTGGGGGATCTCGTGGAAGAAGACGGCGACGGTGGTGGTGGCGCCAATGGTCGGGGAGGCGTAGAAGCTGGCTGACATGGCCAGGCCGTCGGTGATGTTGTGGGTAAAGTCGGCGCTTGTTTTCATGTTAGCATACAACCTTTTCCCTACTTTGCGTCAAGGTGTGAGTAGAGCTCACATGAGGTTGAGGTAGCCGCCGAGCTTGACACTCGGATTAATCTCCTTCTTGTCTTGCACAACAGCCACCACCTCCTTGCCGGCCTTTTTTCCCTTGCGCGACTTTACGCTTCCACCAGCCGCATCCACACCCGTCGCCGCCGCCGCCGCCGCCGTCACGCTCTCCTCGTGCGCGTGCGCATGGCTATGCGAGTGCCCATGCTCCCCCGCGCCGCCCGTCGCGATGCGTAGGCCCTTGTCCAGCGCCACAAACACCAAAAAGCCCACCATGATGGCCAGGCCCAGCACCAGGTTGCGGTTGGGCTCGACGAGCACAAACGTGGCGCGCGCGGGGTCGTCCTCGCCGACAAAAATCTCGGGCAGCAGGTGGAAGAGCGTGTCGCCGAGCAGGCCGCCGACGGCAAAGGCCACCATGATGGACAGCGAGCCCGGGTCAATGTCGGTCGGGCACAGGGCCAGCAGAAAGTTGGGCGGGCCCGAGATGTAGAGCGTCGCGAGCAGCGCGTTGACGGCTGGCGAGCCGGGGAAGAGCACGGCAAAGAGGCGCGTCGTCAGCGACGAGGGCTGCGCGTCGTGGTGCGCCGCCTTGGCGGCGTTGAGGTTCTGCACAACGGGGCAGGCCTGTCGGGTTGTTTCGGTTCAGTCAGCGATGAGTGTCCCTTGGTGCACTGCTTCTTCTCGTACGTCTGCCCTCTCTCTGTGTCTCTCTCACGCGACCCTTCGTGAGCAGCGCGCCGAGCAGCCACGGCTCATCGGGCAGTAAAGCGCCTTGTTCAATCGGCCATCTCGTCCCCTGTTCTCTCTCTCACGCCCTCGTCTCTAGGTTCATACCTGCAGTTCCTCGTCGAGCTGCTCCAAGCTTAAGCTTTCAACAGCATCGGCGGCCGTGACGCTCTGTGGAGCTGCATATACACAGACGGCGAGCACAGCCAGGCACAGGGCCCAGATTCGTACGCGAGGGCTAAACGCCATTCTTTCTGATTTGCTGTACCACTTTTAGGTGTGTTGCCGGCCTTGGATATATCTCTATCGAGTCAATTGTTCAGGAATAAGAGAAAATTATTTTGAACGTGATTGGCAAAAGGCCAAGTATGTGTGTCGTGTGATCAAGGGGCCAGGTCGCCAGAAAAAGAAAAAAAAGCTACGACCAGTCTGTCTGTAGTGATGGGGCGTACGCGCAGCCGCGCTCCAGCTTTTGGTTTCTTTCTCGGATCATGGCTCGGCTCGGCCGCAAGCCAAACGCGCCACAAATCAGCCAGAGTGGCACATGAAATCATGAGATTGATAACTAGCAATTACGGTTCACCAGGCAAGTAAGCTGGCTTAGTCAGTGTAGTCCCAGTCTTGACCATCATTTATATTGCAGTTGTGTCAAATGTAGTCACAATCTTGACGATCATTTATATTGCAGTTTCGTCCCATCTAGACAATCTTGAAAGCCACTTCTACTGCAGTTGTGTTCGAATTTCGGTCATATTTTATTCAAATCTTAGGTCGTGTCAAATGAGGGTAACAATTCCGTATAGCCAAGCAATGCATTAATCCAACAATCCGTTTCCTGGACCCATGTCCGTTTTTTCAAGTCTACTCAAATCCTGAAAATCATCAAGACGCACGAGCGCAGAGAAAGTAAAAAGCGCCTCGGACAAGTTTGGTGCCGTGAGGCTACAATGTACACACCAAGACCTGCCAAGCCCGTTCGGCTTCCGCAGGGGGGAAAGTGTCGCTAGCCAGTCTCCTTTAAAAGGCAGCAACGGCGACCATGATGGCGGCGACGGCGGCGGCGATGGAGTTGAGGCCGGCGGCGGAGCTGACTTGAGAGGGAACGCTGGAGCCAGAGGGGCCCGTGGGAGTGCGGCTAGTAGGGACGCCGGTACCGCCGGGGACGACGCCAGTGCCGCTAGGGACGACACCAGTGCCAGCAGGCTGGCTCTGCGAGGGCACGGAAACGACGGGGCCGGGGCCGGAGCCGGGAATGGTAGCAGCCGAGGTGCTCAGGGTAGAGGCTGCGCCCGAGGCGGACGAGGCCGGGCCCGAAGTGGTGGCGGCCTCGGCGGACGAGGTTCCGGTCTGGGTCTGGCTACCGGCAGCGGCAGAGGTCTCGGTCTGGCTGCCGGTGGCGGCCGAGGTCGAGCTGGACTGCTGGCTAGCGCTGCTGGACGAGGAGCTGGACGAGCCGGAGCCGCCGTCGGTGTAGCCGTCGCACGAGAGGTCAAAGAGGGGCTTGGTGCTCAGGGTGCTGCCGCCGACGATGCCGAAGCTGGGCTTGTCCGACTGGGTAGGGCCGCCGTCCTGCATGATGAACCAGAACGTGTTGACCTTGCCGAAGCGGGGGCAGCCGACCTCGCGCCAAAACGTCTGTGCGTTCTCAATGTTAGCGATGGCCTTGTTCTCCGTTTTGCCGCTGACAGGCCAGCCGGTCTCGGTGATCCAGAGAGGCTTGTTGCCGGTGCCGGCGTTGGTGTTGTCAATGGCTTTCTGGAAGAGCGCCGCGGCATTCTCGATGCCGTTGTCCTTCTTGTTCTCGTAGTAGGGGTAAGCGTCCATGCCGACGAAGTCGAGCTTGTCGCTCAGCTGGCGGTTGGTCTCGTTGGCATAGGCGGTCCAGGTGTCGACGTGGCCGATAGGGACATTTTCGAGGCAGGTGCCCTTGATGGCAGCACGGGTCTGCGCGACGTAGTCACCTAGGACGTCAGGGCCGGCGCCGACGTACTCGCCGGCGGCCTGGCCGAGCTCCGAGTCGCGGTAGAGATCCTCGGAGCCGACGGAGATGCCAGCGACGAGGCCGTCGAGCTTTTCGCAGTACTGCTGGGTCGTCTTCTTAAGGGCCGAGATTTCATTCTTGAACTGGGCCTGGCCGGCAGAGGCCCAAAGGCCAAAGAGGAGATTGGTCTTTGTGCTGATGGCTGCGGGGATGGCGGAAATGGGGTCGTCGACAGTGCCGTCCTGGATCATGGTGTAGAGGCGGGCCGAGTTGAAGCCGCCGTTGGTGCCCTCGAGGTTCTGGGCAGTCTTGAACTCAGCCTCGAAGGACTGTTGGGTCTGGCCCTTGCTCTCGACGTTGAAACCCTGGAAAGCGGCAGTGGCACCGGTGGCGGCGGCGGCCAGTGTGAGGATGCTCGTGGGGGAAGGCATCTTGTATTATTAAGTTGTGGTGATAGCGACTGTTGTGGCGTATGTGAGGTTGATGGTGGTATAAGAGACGATGATATTACGGCAACGACTGTGTGCAGAAAAGAACTGCAATGTTGAGAGATAAAAAGAACAAAGATGGGACGATTATGCACAATACAAACAAGAGATGAAGAAAGAAAGAGAAGTAGAGGGGAGCAAAGGCAGAAAGAACTGGGGGCAGGTTGGGTAGAAAAAGGAATCTGGCAGAAGCATCTGAATCGAGAGGCCGAGTTCCTTGTTTCTCGGGGGGCCGACAGCGGCAAGTGGAACGGGTGGCCAGCGAATAAAGTACAGGTACACGATGCCGGGGTAGCCGTGGAGACCAGCCCCTGCAGAGAGCAGAGTTTGACGAGGCCAAGGAGCCGCTGTAACGCCGGCTTGTAGGAGGCTGCAGAGGTAAGCGGGTGTGCTGGCCCCACTGTGCGGCCGCAGTACGCAGTCGACAAGGTACGAGCAGTGATAGTACCACTACAAGCTCACCAAAGATCCACTCGTGTTCTGCACGTTCCACCCCACGGCCACCAGTCACAGCGCATCTACAGGGGATGCATCCACTAAAATAAAAGAACATCTCGCCTCAGCATTCGAACCACTCGTATTCCACCAGTCCGCCACCTTTGCCATCCGCCCAGGTCCGCCACCTCTTGGGCTTCTTCAACCAGGGGCCGTTTCTCCTGGAGCTTTCCGTACCTTGCAGCGCATCCACAGTGCCAACTTTTTGAATCGACTGTTTCTTTTTTTGGTTTTTGTTCGTCGGCTTCGCCTTGGAGGCACTAAATGTTTAGCCACTAGCGCTGTAAAAGATTTTGAAGAGGGAAAAAAAAACATTCAAGCTGCTCATCGGTCATGTCTCTGATGTGTCTGTCTTAGGTCCCAGGGTAAACAACTGGTCTATTTCATGTTTTGCTCAGTTAACAGATCAACATTGTATTTACCTGCAGAAAGTAAACAACAAAAACAAACCTCAACCTTTCTGCATGTTTCTGGTTACCAAACGGCTCTGCATACCTCGGGCTGCGGGATGCCCAGCCCGGGGGCAAAAATACGAAGGCCTAACACGTCATGGCGCCACTAATCAGGAACTATACGTATGTGTCAAATGCCAACTCCCACTCGACCTGTTTGCCCATCAGGCTTGCTCGGTAATAATACTGATCGGAGATGCATCCAATCATCCCTCAAATTCGTAAGGCAAAAATTGGACACTGATTCTTCGAACCAACCAAAAAATGCCCTTTTTAGGCTCATCACAATACGCGCCGTGGTTCATCTACACTGTGTATTGCCATCACATGCACTGTACGGGCTCGCATCACCTGGAATCCACAACGCTCGTGCGATTCCATCATACCACATCTGTCGAGGCCACGCTGTGCAACGTTTTACCTACTGGGATTGGAAAATAAATAAATAAATTGAACAGTCGAAATGTCACAATTGCCGTTTCCGTGTCGGCCTGTCCATAAAGCCACCCGGCTGCAAAGCATACTGGCCGAGAGAGCTTACAGTATGGAATCTATGAATACACATACGCACGCTCAAAGTCGAGACTCTTCTTGCCCACATATTTACTTGTCCACAGATTTACTCTTGTCCCCACCACACCTTGGGCTTATTTAACAATTTACTAACTTATTAGGTTGCAAACTGTTCGGCTTGGCTGCTTGGCTGCTTGGCTGCTTGGCTGCTGGCTTTGCAGATGCTTGCTGCGCTGCCAGCTGCTCTCACTCCATTTTTGCGGTGCATCTCACCACCAACGATTACTTACTACCAGTAATCCGTACCTAAATTTAAAAGATGCGACTCATTGCAGCCCACTGGTCCACTGAACGCGTCCATGGTTGGGCCACAAGGCCCACGACTCGCCGTTATATCATTTCACCCTGTATTATTGATCCTGTTTCCATTCTTGGCTACTTTGCTCCCTTTCCTTACGAATATATGCAGCCCCTGCGCCCAGTGTCTTTCTGAGAGCATATTTCAGCATCTGCAGTATTAAATAAATAATACATGTGCCATTCATTGTCACCCTTGTCTTCTGCTCCGCTGTGCAGCGGCCACCACACCATTCGCTGGCATGCGTCTTTCCACATGTCCACTGTGTGGCCCAGACTTAATCTTATTCGGCATCATGCCGACTTCACAACATTCAAAACCCATTGTTATTATAACATTGCCCTTTTCTTCTTCATTTCCACCAGCCAACATGCATCCATGCAAATACGGCTTGACGGCGCGCTCTTTTAGTCGTGCTTCCTCTAATATTTAGCCCGCTCCTGTCTGGACCCTTACACCTGGGCCACGCACCGGAGTAAATGCAACATGATCCCAAAATGAAATACATCACTGTTTCTTCTCCTTCATCATTTACAGCCAAACATGTATTGGTCCAAGAAGCCGCCCTGCTAAACAAATCCTCGAATTCCTCGCAGCGTAGATCTCTTCTCCTTCTTGGGCTTACTCGATGAGCTACCGCCATCATCTTTTCCCTTGTCACCACCATCCCGTCGCAACCGACTGTGTAAACCTGCTGAATAATGAGTTAGCCGTATTCAACATGTGTACAACGCTTTGCACCTTTACCAAAATGTCTTTGCTCGGGACTTCGCCCCGTCCCTTCTTGACCTTTGCCTGAAGCACTTGGCATCGCAGTCATCCCTGCTCCCACCTTCGAATCCAATGGCGGCATTCCATTGTGCGGCTTCGCATCTGCTGCGCTTTCTGGTGGTCCGTGGGCTGCCGCTCGCATCATCACAGGGCTTGCCGAAGTCGACAGATAGTCACTGCCGTCGCGCTCCCCTCCTGTAGAAGTGTGCATCGGTGCCGGTGCTGACGAGTTCATATCCAGGAGCGACGACTGTAGTTTTGTATATTTGCGTTGGAGCAGATCAAACTGCTTCTGCAATTCTGCTTGCTTGGCTCGGCTGCCAGCCAGCGACGATTCGATTGCCAGATCCGAGTTGGCTCCCGGTCGTGATCGCTCCTCTTGTGTCCTTGACAGTTGTTCCTGCAAAGCTGCCAGCTGGCCTTGGAAGAGCCTCTTGGTTCGCTGAACTTCAGCTTCCTGCGCTGCCAGCTTCATCTGCAGCTCTTCCAGTCTATTCTGTGTTTCTGCAGCTCTGTTCATAGCCTCCTGCCTCCCTAAATCCTTGGCCTGGAAATCCCGCTCGGATACAGTAAGTCGACTGACCTCGTCACGAAGACGTTGCATCTCGACACTGTGAATCTCAACAGATTGCGTGTGCTGCTTCCAGTTGAGCTCTTTTACTTCAGCATCACACAGGAGCGCTCGCAGCTTGTCGCACTCCTCTTTGGATGCGGCAAGCTCATTCTCTAACTCTTCTACCTCTGCAGTCGACTTCTTGAGGTCTTCTCGCATATTCTTCAGCTTGTTGTAGAAGTCCGTCTCCCACTTCTTTGCCATTGCACGACTTTTTTCCGATTCTTTCCGCACTTGCATCTCTGCCTTCTTGGCTTCATCGTACCGGTTCTTGAGGTTGCGGTTGGTCATGAGCAAATTTTGCGTTTCAGCTTCTGTGGCAGCTTCCACAACCTGTCGTCGTCGGAGGTCCCCAATGTGCGTCATGTGTTGTTGCTTTAAGAAACGCTCAAAGCTCAAATCATTCTCCAAAAGAAGTACGCGACGTCGAAGCTGCACCACTAGAGCATTGAGATCACTCGACGGCGGTATGGCGCCAGATGTGGGTGGCAGGGCAGGCGGTGGCATCGAATCTTTCGTCGACCTGTCAGCGTTCGAATCAGGGTGACTCAAAGCCAGTGAAGCAACACTATCGTTCGCTAGAGTCTGATGGAGACCTGATTTGATTGTCTTATTTGACTTAATCATATCTTGCAATTGCGTGTGGGATGGCGACTGTATCAGTTGCGTAGGGCTATCCGTGTGTCTAGTCCTGGTGTCACCCGACTCTCTATTGGACGGTTGACTGGACTGTGAGCCTCTGCGTAGCATCATCGAAGGGGTTCGGTCGCTGCACACGGACTCTGCACTACAGAACTGAGCTTTACGCCAGTTGTCCACCTTGTTGCTGCTCAGCAATGCCGGATCAGACGTCACACGCTGAGGTTCGTCGCAACTATGTGCTGAGGCAATGGCATCCACTGCTTGCACAGGCGGAAGGCCCCCCTCGGTGAAAGGATCAGCCTCGGTTGTCGTGCGTAGTCCCATACACCCTGCGACGACTTCAGCGGCTTCACACTTCATCCATCGCGAGAAGTCCGTCTTTTCGGATTCGATTGTCAATGTGTAAAAGTTGGGGTGCAAAACATGAATGCTGCAGAACTGTTCAGAATGATGCCTAATCTCTGTAGGCTGCACCACAATACTGCTAGAGTCTGAAGTTTCGGCGTGACGGAGATGGCGTTGCGGTTTCCGAATATAATCCATTAAGTTGATGGGGTAGAGACCATATAAGACGGAAAAGTACTGCCCAAGGTGGCCGATCTCCAAGTCCTCAGACTCTGGCTCATAGACGCATGATTCCCAGCTCGCTGTGTGAGCGGCATCTAGAGACGGCATCTCTATGGAACCCGATCGTTCCTGCTCCCAAAATAATAAACGCGCGTATATATTAAATAGCGTCGGCAGATGGGGCACTAGGTCGCTAGGCATGTGTGGCAGCAGCATGATCAGAGCAGTCAAGGCTGCGGACACCACTGTCGTGGATGTGTCGAGCTGCAAGCACAGCAGCAGGCTCGCCCAGAGTCGCGTCTCAAGAATCTGGTACAAATGTGGTGGCTGTCCTTGAATGAAGGCGCAGAAGAATCTAAGGAGGGGTTTTCGATACGTTTTCTTGACGAAGAGCTTGTTGAGCGAAGCGAAGAACTCCTAGATCAGAGTCAGTAAAGTGAGAATTGCGGGACAATGTGCTCAGGCCAACCTTTGGTTTCCTCCTCCCGAATTGACCCAGAGCTTCTCTCAGAAGCTGCTCGTTGTGCTCCAAGGATTTATTGCCCTCGATGTGAGCAGGGTAGAAGTTATCTATCCAAATGGAAAGGAGACGGTCTATGATGGGGTTGGATGTCGATTCTTTCTCGAAAGAATCCTGCAGCTTCTCGGCCAGGAGGGCCGTGTTCATCATGGCAGCAATTGTCTCCTTGACCACAGCCTTGTCCAGAGGCGTATTGTCGAGGATGTTTTGGCATGCATCGAACCAAAAGAGCACCTTTTCTGGGCTCTGCAATGCCATTTGAATGCGGCGCAGGACGGCCATCCATGGACCAGTAGCAGATGTATTCCCTCGGACATATTTAACAAAGATGGCGACAAGCTCTTCCTGAAGTCGGTCGGCAACGGCGTCATCGTAGATCTTGTGCTTGTCGAGGTATGCGTCGATAGCAGCCCTGACGTCGTCCGGCAGTGGCAATGCAGGCTCTACAATGTAGGCTGTGATGACCTTGCAGAGGTCCTTGACGGAGCTGTTCGAGTGGGCCCGATCAGCAGACTGCAATGACAACCATAGGAGGCGGAATGAGGACAAGGAAGCGGGGAAGGGAAGGCGGTGATGCCATACCTTGACGAGGCCATTTGGTCAGCTGCAGAGATTTAATTCTTTTATTTGATTGTTTGCTGCGGGCTCAGACGAGCCCGAGCTCGAAGATTCGTGTTGCCTGATAGTCTGGGGGAAAGTAAGGTCGTGACTGGAAAAGTTCCGTGATGTCACGACAGGTAGCACGAGTTTGGAACAGGCAATGTGGTGACGGGCAAGCAGGCGTGGTCCGATCTTGGTGACGAGGTCAGGTTAGAGTTCCACTGTAGTATGGAGCCCGCACTCGACTGGTGTTACTGATAGTTACGGCAGCGCGATCGCTGGCGAGAGCAAGTGGCAGGTTGGCAGTGGTCGCAGGAGTGGGCACCTAGGTCGTGGAGGTCACGGATACCGCCTAGCAGGCGTAATCGTTGACTGTACATGCTGTACTGAGTACTTGCATCGGCCCATTACCTATGCATGAAAATGGAGCCCCTAAACCCCGCATCCAGGGCGCATGACCGACCCCACGGCGGAAGGACAAGCTCTGGGCAGGTAGCGTCTCGTTCGACTTGCCCAACACAACGTATAGCAACTGAACAAGTTATTGACAGAAATTGTTGATGCTGGCTGAGGAATAGTAAGAGGATATCTTGATTGATTCAATCTTTGAGAAGAAACAAGAAAGGCATTATGCATCAATTATCAAAAGAGACTTCTAGCAAGACTTGGGCAACCGTCTTTCCACCATCGATCCTTCTAGGCTAGTCCCGCATGGCTGGCTGGCTGGGTAAGGGCGCCATTTGGCTTTGTACTCGTACCTCCTACGCAACCAGACGAATGCAGCGCAGCGCGTATTGCTGGCATTAGCTGTACCATCCACAGCAGCCTACAGCCTACGTACCCGAGAAGCTTCTGTCAAGCTGGCCAAACGCGGGGTAATAGTTCCAACATGCCCAGCTGGCCTCAGTGCCGCCCTGGTACTTGAGCCCTGAGGCACCCCAAGTCACCTTCTGACTCTCTGGTCTGGCGTGTCTTTTATATCATCCCCCTCCTCCTAGACCCCTCACTCTTCTTCTCCTCTTTCTTCTTCATCATCTGTCCATCAAAGCTATCCAATTCTTCAACAATTTCTCATCTACATCCTCTCCAATCAGCTACCACGTTGTTCTTCATTCGCCTCTTTCAATCTACCACCATTTATTTCACCCAATTGACTCGCGTGACCATACCACACCACACCATACCCCCCTGACATCACAATTCCAACAGACAATACCGGCAAAATGAGTGTGAACAAGACCTCTGCAGTGGCGGATGAGCCCATTGACGTGCTCATCGCCCTGCACCCCAAGTTTGACATTCTTGACCTCACGGGTCCCCTAAAGGTCTTTACCACGGCCGCTCACGACTTCAACGACGAATGTAAGTGCTTTACCCCGCCACGTCCGCAGTGGCGTTTGTAGCCTCGAGCTGACCCCGCTCTCGCATTACAGCCAGCAAAGCCTTTGAGGTCACTATTGTTGGAGACGAACCCAAGGTTCTCTCCGAGCAGGGCGCCATCATTGGCTCTCAAATCACCTTCAAGGAGGCCCACGAGCGCCTCGAGGATTTTGACATTCTCGTTATCCTCGGCGGCAACTCGGAGGAGATCCTCAAGACCGATGCTCAACCCCTCGGCCTCATCAACGACTTTGCCGAGCTCCAGAAGCGCGACCCTGGCAGAGAACGAACTATCCTGTCCGTCTCTGGTGGATCTCTCTTCCTCGCTCGCGAGGGCATCCTCTCTGGCCTTTCTGCCACCTGCCACCCCGACTACATGACCAAATTTGAGAACGAGTGCAGCGATGCTGCTACTCGCAACCTCCAGGAGCGCACTGACGTTCTCGAGGACGCCCGTTATGTAGTCAACAACCTTCGTTTTGACCTCGGCGATGAGGACGAGAACCCATACATTCGTCGCAAGTCCGATGCTGGACGCCGACCCTCCCAGACTGCTCGGTAAGCCCCACCCCTCGCAAATACGACACTACACAACAACGATATTGCCATGCTAACAATGCTCTGTAGCAAGGGTAGCATGTCTTTCAAGGACATGGGCCGCCGTGAGTCGATTGCCCGCCGCGCTGCCATGCGACTTGGCGGTCTCCGAGTCATTACGGCTGGAGGAAACAGCGCTGGCATCGATGCGGCGTTGTATCTTGTCAGCGCTCTAGTTGATGATGGGTGTGCGGCGGAAGTCTCCCGGATCATGCAGTGGAACTGGAGCAAGGGCGTGGTTGTCGACGGTCTTGACGTCTAAATTTTATTTTGTATAGTCCGTTGTATTATAGCCTAATAGGACTATACATCTAAACACCCTTCCGGGCATGAGATCTGATGGCTTGTCAGTGATGCCGGCCTGCAAGGCTCTCAGCGGAGCAGTAACGACAACACTGCTATCCAGCCAGCCCATTTTGCCGTCCAAATAGAGATGAAAGAAGTGAGATAGTGCATGATTACGCAATCGTTCTATTTAAAAGAATCGATCACCATTCACCACTATGCCAAAGCTTAGCTTCTACATAGCAATCTCAACCCTTTTCCATATTCCCGTCGCCGCAAATGACCTCATCTTCATTACCAGCACGGCCTACAACTTCACACTCCAGCACATCAGTGCGACTTTACAGAACAAGGAGGCTGCTACACTGCAGAAACGCCTTTGCAAGTTGGCTTCACCATCAATGTACTGCATGTGGCATCTTCGCGCTAATACTGGACCAACACCCGTTTGCGACCGGCTCTTTTGCAACAACTGCTAGTCAGGCAACGACCTCTCCTAAAGCATTTCCAACCTCAAGCTACCGGGGTAACTCGTACGGCTCGTGCCGCGAGCAAGGTCGAGGAAGTCGTCCTTGCCTAGATCTCGGCGGCGATAATGGCTGTGCGGGGCAGTGGAACAACATGTGGGAGAATCAAGGGCTCATTTGCCATGATGACGTCCGAGGAATGCAAGGTCGAGCACCACCCGAGCAAGATGGTGTTTACGGATGACAAGGGCGAGCGAAGGGAGATTTACATGCCCGCTCGCGATTTTTATAAAGCAATGGCTCACTTTAGAAAAGAAGAATGGGACGAACTGGCCAAGTTTCACGAGTTGGGTAAGCTCTTTTTTCCCTAGCACGGGTCGTTCTTATATGCGTCTATGGCTAATACAAACCCGTTGAGCAGAAAGCCAACGCTACACTGACGCTGACAACTTGAAAAACATTACTGATATCAAGGCCTTTTATTCGGTGCCGCCTCCCGAGGATAATGATGATGATGACACTCAGACAGAAGATACGTCCAAAGAGAACAATGTCAGCGAGAAGAAATAAAGCAAGTTGAGTGTAAGTCAGAACAGTTCCACCGCATGATCCGGGAGACTTCCGCCGCACACCCATCATCAACTAGAGCGCTGACAAGATACAAAGTCGCATCAATGCCAGCGCTGTTTTTGCGAGCACAGGGGGGGGAGTCGGTGGGTGTTGTTGGACAAGGCTGTGATCGATCAAGCCCGCCGACTGAGGGCCCGACAGCGCCGACGGCCTCAGGTCCCAAGTCATAATGACGAGTACGAATACAATCACGCTCAATCTCAACCTTAGAAAGAGCCATTGTTTAATTGTCGCTGTTCATATTTGCAGTGTAGTTACCATTTTGCCGGTTGCGTCCACAATTAAGAGCCAAACCGTTTGACGGCGCCGCCATTGAGTGCTCAAGGGTGCGATTTCGTTACATGAGCTTCCTACCTTGGGTAATAGGTAGAGAGGTAGGCTGATGGTGCAGTGGACGGACGCCTTGATCATGCAATACTACGGCCAAAGTTCACGAAACAAGTCGGCAACGACAGAATATGACCAAAGTTGACAGAGTATATTCCTCGTCTGCGGCAGACCGGTTCCGTGCACTGGCAACAAATGCAAGGCTCTTTCAGTTATTTACTGGTAGTATGCAGCCTTGGTAGAGGCCGGTTGAATCTGCGGTTGCTCAGGGGAAGTGGTTGTAGGTCTGCTACATGAAAGGATCGAGCAAGTCCTTCACGATTTCCACCGCTGTTGTTGTCATGCTTAACGTCCTTGAACTGGTAGCATCTCGACTAGTGCAGACCCGTCACGGCTTGCAGCAACGGCTACTCGATTAGAGCCCACAAGGGCCACTGCCCAAATTGCCTGATATCTTGGAGACAGCGTTATAGGCTCTGATCTTTCCTGCGGACACCAGCTCTTGATTTGGTGATCCTTGCCGCCTGAAACAATGTAGTTTCCTGCAGCATCTATGCAGGTAGCACCGGGTAAGTGTGAAGCAACAGAGGCAGTAAGACCAACCGTCGGCTCCAGTGACCATGTCGAAATATATCCAGTGGAATGCCGTCCTGCAATACCGTGGTTGAAGAACTTCAGAGAGCCAATAACGCTATCCAGATGTGTCTGACTGGTCAGTAGGCATGAACTATTCTCATCAGCCTGAACAACCGTCTTTCCTTTCGTAGTAGTGCCTACCCAGCTTCGATATTCCAGAGCATGAGCATGCCCTTCTCGCCACCGGAAGCAATAATTCCTTGTTCACTTTGAACACCTAGACAGAAAATGGCGCCCACGTGGCCTCGCAATACCCTCTCACAGTTGAACCTGTTTTTAACATCCCAAATGCGAACAGTGCGGTCTGAACTGCCGGAGACAAGCAGATGTCGACTTTGGTCAACGCCAAGACATCTCACAGCACCTTCGTGTGCACTAAGCTCTTGAATGCACTCGGACTTGTCCAGACTCCAGACCTTGATAACACCGTCTTTGGACGCAGAAACGAGAGTGTTCCCGTACAATAGGAGTCGCAAGGCTCGGATGGTAGCTCGGTGTCCTTTGAGCACATGCGTGCAAGTTCTGCCAAATTTCAGTAACTTTTCCAGCAACATTCGAGGCAGATCAGTCTCAATTCTTACCCTCATTGCATGAGATTTCACATGCGTATCTCTGGAGAGTCACCATTGTCTCCGCTGGCAATTCGGCCACCGTCGCTCTCTAGTGCCCATACTGCCGACGCGTGGCCTCCAAGTACCATGGTTTCCTCATTCTCGACGTTGAGGACGTGTATCTCTCCATTGTCCAGCGCAACAGACAAAGTGGGTTCTTCAAAAATGCATTTAGTGACAACTGCACCGTCGTGCTTGGTTCCTCCAATTAGGTATTGCATTGTTTTTTCCGACTTCAAGTAATTAGCCGTCAGTACTGATTGCAATGCCTAGAAGGTTGACAAAGTTGGATATTTCTAGAGCAGAAATGCAGTGTTGTAACGGGCTTTCCATGACGAAGATGTTTCATTTTTCTACTTGCAGTGAGCGATGCCATTTACTGAGGAACAGGCCGAAGGACAGGCCGAAAGACAGGGCTGATGTGGTGGTACGTGCTTGACGACAGAGAGCTCAAGGAAGAGTACGGGCACAGAAACAACAATCAATCAGAATTGGTGCGTTGAACATGTGATGATCTAGCTACTATTAAGAACTTTTGTCTCCCTAACTACCTACGCTGGAGGGAGGGTCTCTGGACATCCTTGTGGTGTTGCAGGGGTGGCTGACAGGCCTTAAGAAGCCCTGACAGGACTCAAGAAGACTTCCTTCTGGACATCTGTCAGTCAGCAGATACGGAGTACAACTGTCAAAGTCATGTAGACACGATGTTGGCTGGGTCAGGCTGGCGGCCACTGTGGCAAACAGGCACCACTTAGTAGGTACCTACCAACGCTGTGGGAAGGCTTGGAGGGGAAGGGACCTATTAGCGTGGAGATGCCCCAACGCCCGCTCAGCAATCATCACCAACAACACCACAATTCTTGACGATACGTATCGTAACGCACTCTCTCTTGAGCCTCCAGTAGGTGTATTATGAGATGATCGTTATGGGGATATTCTGCCGTATCATGTTTACGCCGAGCCTGTCCAGGTCTAAGAGCCGTAGTCAGAGCCCAAAGAAACGCGTACGGGACGATACGGCTGAGGATAAGGACAATGAC
Source organism: Beauveria brongniartii (assembly GCA_030782485.1). Lineage (NCBI taxonomy): Eukaryota > Fungi > Ascomycota > Sordariomycetes > Hypocreales > Cordycipitaceae > Beauveria > Beauveria brongniartii. The sequence goes on from JARJPP010000198.1 coordinate 43,101, forward strand.
CATCGTGTGACGGAATACGACGACGCCGTATGGGTTACACGGGGCCGGCCGAGGAAGAGGTCAGCCTACCAATCGGCCACGACGTCAGCGGCTTCTAGTTTTGAATATCGGCGTGATGCATCAGACTGCGAGATTGAAGCAGATTACGCTTAGCAAGCAAATGAATGATTGACTGACTGGTCGTGTGCTGCGTCACCGTGATGCGCAGCCGCAGAAGGTGGTCTGCACATCAATATCAGCCTCACTTGTCAAGCCGAATCGCGACTGAATACGAGATTCGAGCAAGCCATCGCAAACCCGGGCTAAATAAACTTTTCCGGCTATAGAAAGGACAATCGCCATCTCCTGGCATTGCTTTCACTCTGCTGTCTGATGCATGCGTCCACGGCCCCACCAATGAAGCTGCAAGGTGCGGAGCCGTGTCGCTAAACATCATGTACTGTACTTTGCTGCGTATAACTCACGGCGCAATTCGTCCATGTGAATCACGATAATGACTGCTGTGTGCCCTTGAATTGAAGCAGTAGCTCCGAAATTGCTTCTTGTTCATAACGATTTTGCTTACTCTGCTCTTAACTCGCAGCGCCATCTTAGCTGCTCGACTCGATCGCCCACTTTTAAGCCAAGGGTCAGCTTCTAATTCATCCCATATTAACTAACGCCCCAAGCTTTGTCCAATCGCGTCGCGAGTAGCCAAAAGCCTGACTACCTGGGTAATATAAGCGCAAGCCGTCGCCTTTGCCCTTGAAGTGGTTAAACGCGCTCGCTCTTCATCTCTTGTTGCCAATCGCCTACATTGAACAGCCAAGTTCATGAGCTGCGACACGCTTGCTTCGATCGTTCGTCACTACGGTGCATTGAATTGCCTTACATTTATCGGCGCGGGCGCAGAGTCGCCGAAACAGGCCACAGAGCTCTCCTGTGCCAAGCGTCTTAGTCCTTGAAGCGATAGCTGTTGTCGCATCGCTTCATTCTACGAAAGAGCCGATCCTACGCGTCTATTCGCATCCATCTATTGCATCCGCGCTACCTTCAAAAACCCAGCCCTTGCCCATCATGACCGACTGGGCCAAACTAAAGGTCGTGGACCTCAAGGCGGAGCTGAAACGACGCGAACTTCCGCAGCACGGCCTCAAGGCGGAGCTTGTTGCGCGACTCGAAGAGGCTACGGCGCCCGTTGCAGACGAAGCACCGATCGATGCGGTCGACGCAGAACCAGCGCCGCCAGCTGAAGAGGCCGTCCCCGAAACAGAAACGCCAGCGACGGCCCCCAGCCCTGCGCCCGAGACGACGGCAGCCAAGTCAGAAACCACAGAAGCTTCTGTGCCCGTAGAAGCCTCTGAGGAGGCTGCCGATGCGGCTGCGGAAACGCAACCGGGAAATGCCGAACAGCAATCCTTGCCGGCCGCGGTCGACGCACCAAGCGACGCATCGCAGAAGCGCAAACGCAAATCGGCCACGCCGTCCCCCGACGAGGAAGAAGTCGCAATCAAACGAGCGCGAGCCCTTTCGGAACAAGGAGAAGAACAACAGCGAGACGACGTAGCCTCCGCACCAGCCAGCGAGGAAACAGGTGCGCCAGCTGACAGACCAGGGAGCCCCATGGCCGTTGAGCAAACGCCGCCAACGGTATCAAACAAAGCAGCAGAACATCAGCAACCTCTTGCATCCCCTCCTCCCACGCAGCTACCCGAAACAATCGCTCCTGCCGTTAACGACAACGACAACGACAACTACGACAAAATGCACGTGGACGAGGACCTCAGCGTCGCGCCGGCTGTACACCCGGCCACCGCGGCGCTGTACATTAGCAATCTCATGCGCCCGCTTCGCCCTGCTGACATCCAGGCGCACGTCTGCGAGCTCGCCGCCGCCGGCGCCGCCGTCTCCTCCTCTTCTAATAGCCAGGCCACCCCCGCCGACGGCGGCGGCGGCGGCGTCATTGTCCAGTTTCACCTTGACCAGATTCGCACGCACGCCTTTGTCGTGCTCTCGTCCGTACAGGCCGCCGCGCGCGTACGCTCCAAGCTCCACGACCGCGTCTGGCCGAATGAGAGCAACCGCAAAGCGCTCTGCGTCGATTTTGTGCCCGCGGAAAAAATTGACGACTGGATCGCCATGGAACAAGGTGGTGGTGGTGGTGGTGGGAGACCGGGACGCTCGACGGCGCGCTGGGAGGTCATCTACACCACGGGCCCGGACGGCGTCGTCGAGGCCCGTCTGCAGCAGGCCGGCGGCGGCCCGGCATTGTCACGCGGCGGTCCCCCGCGGCTGCCATCATTCAGCCAAGCGAGCGCCACCGACACTGCCGGTTTTAGAGGCGACCGTGACCACAACCGCGACCGCGACCGTGAGCGCGGCGGCGGCGGCGATCTGGGGTCGCCCCGCGGCAGCCGCCGCGATGACCCCAACCCCCGACAGGAGCGCGCCATCCCACCGCCGCCCAGCGAGCTCGACTACGAGCTGCAGCGGACGCGCGCCCGGCCGTCCATCAAGTTCCAGCTAGTGGCGCCGGCGCTCGCCGAGCGACGCATCGACAACATGCGCTCCTTTTACACAAAGGACACGCGCCGCGTGCTCGGCCGCGAGATTAACCGCTACTCGTTCGAGGAAGGCGACGGCTTCGTCGATCGCGGCAAGGAAGTCTTTGAGGGAATTCGCCCGCCGCATAGGGAGCGCGGTGGCGGCGGTGGCGGCGGTCGTCGCGGAGGGGGCAAGTTTGGCGGCCGAGGCGGTGGCGGCGGTGGTGGTAGCCGTGGACGCCGCAACGGTGGCGGTGACAGGCCGCGAAGTGATCGCTACCTTCCTGGGTCATCTTTTGGTGGCGGTGGTGGGCGACGATGGGATAATGACCGGAGTGGCGATCGTCGCTACTGAGATATGCGAGACCATCTCTCTTTTTTTTTTCCCCCAAATTTCTTGGCTGTACTTGATTCTTTGGGTCTGGATTTTATTCTGTCATTAGGTCTTTCAGGTTTGGCAGTAGGCGTTTTGCGAGGTCGCGAAAGGATTAAACGACATGGTGAAAAAATGAGACTACTTTTGCTTTCATCGGACAGAGGCGGTCGATTGATAGAGTCGGATTCGACAAGGCAACTTTTTTGGGCGAATATCGAGAGAGAACTAGGACTAGAGACTCGAAATAATTAGGGGCTGTACCCCAAGCAGACAAACTTGATCTTGCCAGTGTTTACGCTTTCATGACCGCTTGAGATTGGGTTTCAATAGCTCGAATCTGGTGGTGCACAGAACTAAAATGGTTTGATTCTGGCTTGGGATTCATACCGTTTTCCTTATCTATTTCAGACTAGATTTCCTTTCCCTCCGCTTCCCGTTATGCTTCCGTTCCTTCTCCAAGTCGTTAGCTTTGTCTCTCAGATTGAGCTATTTTCTAGGCTTAGGCGGCGCTGGCAAGTGACTCGGGCTTAACACCAACACGCTCGCGGCTTATGATGTCGAGGAGGTACTGGCTTGGGCGATTGTCCTTGTAGACAGTCTGGGCGCTCTTGGCCTGGCGAACGCTCTCGAGGTACTTCTCAAAGAGGTACGAGCTGTCCATGGGGCCACCCTTGGCCTCAGGATGGAACTGGGTCGAGAAGATGGGGCGAGTCTTGTGGATCATGCCTAGACATTCAGTTAGTTTACATCATCGTCACGCCAGGTTTGCAGTGCTTACCCTCGTTGCTGCCATCATTCAGGTTGACAAAATATTCCTTGAACTCGCTAGGCAGCGTGCTAGCATCAATTGCGTAGCCGTGATTCTGGCTGGTAATGTGGCACTGGCCAGTGGTCAAGTCGAGAGCGGGAATGTTGTGAGCGCGGTTGCCGTACTTGAGCTTAATCGTTCGGGCGCCCACGGCGAGGGCCAGAAGTTGGTGGCCGAGGCAGATGCCCATGATGGGGATGGAGGAAGTCTCCATGAGGCGGGCAAGACTGTAGACAGTTTCCTGGCAGTGAGTCGGATCGCCGGGGCCGTTGGAGATGAAGACGCCGTCAAAGTGCTGAGCGTGCTTGTGAATCGGGTAGTTGTAGGGGAGAACAGTGACCGAGGCGCCGCGGCTGACAAGGCTTCGCATAATGTTCTCCTTGACACCACAGTCGATAAGGGCAACATGAAGATCAGCGCCGGGCGACTCAACGACGAAGGGGGCCTTGGTGCTGACGCGCTTGACCAGGTTGATCTGGCCAGGGTCGAGGAAGCCTTCGTCCTCGTCGGCATCATATTCGTCGCCGATGGAAATTCTGGCAAGGGAAGAGCCCTGCTCTCGGAGAAAAGTGACGATTTCTCGGGTATCAACTCCGGAGATGGCAGGAATACCCTCGCGAGCGCACCACTGTCCCAAACTCTCAACGGCAGTCCAGTGGCTGTAGTTGAGGGCAACATCGGAGACGACAACGCCCGCACACTGGATGTGGGGGGACTCGAAGTACTTGAGAAGATTGTACTGGTCACGCTCATTTGAGGGAACTCCATAGTTGCCAATCAGAGGCTGAGTGAAGACGAGGATCTGACCGCGGTAGGACGGGTCGGTCATGGACTCGGGGTATCCAACGAGGGACGTGGTAAAGACAGCCTCGCCAGAGATGTTAGCATTGGCGCCAAAGGCTTTTCCACGGAAAATAGGACCGTCCTGGGGTTCAGAAAATTAGCAGGGCGGCACGACGGGAAAGTATGGCTAAAAAGCAGGACGTACGCGGATGGTGAAAGTGGCAGGCACAGAAGCGGCGGGTGTGGTTCCGATGGTGCCGCGGTTGGGCATGGCTCTGCCTTTGCTACCAGTAGAGAGAAATTGAACTTGGCCCGTCATGAACTTGCTGCGAGCCGGCATCGCCATTCGGGCAGCCGGCTGGACAACATGGCTTGTCAGGCGGGCAAACATTTTGGGCGAAAACATTTAGATTTGCTTGAAAGCCGGGTTCCAGATCTGTTTCGAAGGAGGGGTCTTGTTCATAATCTGAGGGCGACGCAAAGGGGTCGAGGGAATGGTGATGGAGGCCGCGCAATCTATATGGCAGGCAGGTCAATGATTAGCTCATGTTACGTGCTGGCGGCGTGATGCTGCATGGAGAGCGGTGTATGCAAGTATTTTGCTGGTGGATCGACGTACTAAAGGCAGCGGCCGCTGTCGATGAGATGTAGTTGAGGAAGAAGCAGGGAATATTGCAAGTATCTCAATGGATATAGACGGATGGGAAAAAGAGATCGCTGCGGCCGTCCGTGGAGTCGCAGAGGCGGATGATGAAATTGTTGTGTAGGATGAAGAGGAGAGATTTGTGGCAGAGGTTTGCGGCAGAGGTACCAGCGCAAGAAGTTTTGGTGGTGCGTGACAATGACTGTCAAGCAGCCCGAGACCGGCGGCGGGTGAGCTTACCTACCTTAGCTAAAAAGGCTTACAATTATTAGGCGGGTACGGAGTACTAAGATATGGGATGTTCCCCGACTGGTGCAAAAAATAGATATGGGGTAATAATGACAAGAAGAAGCAGGACGCAGGTCAAATTGGATTGATTGATAAATGTATTGATTGATAAAGCAAGACGGAAGAGGGAAAGAAGAAGCTCATCGCAGACAGAGCACACAAGTGTGCTGGATGCCAGCCAGCATAGGTACCGTGCTACCTAAGCTAAGCCATAACGACCCAGACACCAGATAGCGCAGGCTTCCCAGGGCAGACCTTCTTGGGGCACGCCTAGGTACTGCACTAAGCCGTGGCAATTTCAGACTGCAGAGGAATGTCTCTTGATAATACGAAGTAGTGATGGTAGCGGACGGGATCAGCGCTTTTTTTCCCTACCTGTACACGCAGCTGGCACTAAATAAAAGAATGCGCCATCTTGGATTGGCCGGAAAAGCCCCCAAGTCCCTCTTTTCTACGCCTTATCTGTGTCGCTCCACTTGTAACATCTTTTTTTTTTTTGTCCCGTTCGGAGACGAGTGAAGCCGCGGCTCGTCAGCCTGAGTTCCAATTGATGCCAATCTCTACCCATTTGATATATAGTCGAATTCATATGCGTAATTGGGGCTGGGAGTAATGGCATACATACATATACAGCATCGCGACTGGGTCTTTTGTGTCGGGGTGTCATGTGCCTGCCAATGTGCTTGCCAATGTGCTGCAAATGTGATCTGGTCCCGCCAGCTTGACCTCAAAACCCGGCGGGCAGAGCTTGTGATTGGACGAGCAGGGGCAGGCTGGGCTTGTTCATGGATACCATGTCATAATAAGCGGCTGCAGATGGCTATTTATTGTTGCCACGCTTCATTCCTGAATATCTATTTACTTCCCAGAGTAACTAGCTGTCACCCTCAACAGATGAGCTGGCACAGCAGACTTTCATCTCTTCATTTGTAGAAGTGCCGGGCATTGCTGCACGTGACGCAGATCTAGTTCTAAGCCTTTTTGCAGACTCCCGTGATGCGTCGCCAACGACTCCCCAAGCCGCCCAATTGTCAGCCAAACGCTGATGCCGAATTCTTCTTAAGACACCTTCATCCGAAAATCCACGACAACCTTGTATTACCCCAACATGTCTCGCAGCCCCAGGCGGTGTCAAGGCCATGTTTTTACGATTCTGCCAGGGCTAGCGTATCAGTATTACCCACGCGGGAGGGGGGTGTTTTCTGATAATGCCCTCTGACAGATTTTCGTCGATAAAATATTTCCATGGCATGTTGCCATAGATGTAGGCTGATTACGTAGGATGTTAGAAGTTTCTCAATATATCAAAAAGTGCGATCTTGTTGCAACATGCCTAAAAAATATGCCAGAAGGCAAAATATGTCAGAGGGCATGCCAGATACACCCTCCACCCGCGTAATCTGGCTGGCTAGCTGGCTCCTTCAAGATCTGCGTTATGTAACGGTACGCATTGAGGTGGCAGAACTGTTCATTTCGGACTGGCTGTGAAAGTGCGTATACAGACAGGCACGCTTGCTCGAGTCATCACGGTGAGACTTTTGCATCGCTGTTTCGAACAATGACGCTCAATCTGAAACACTACCCAACACCTGCGTGTACGCGCCGTGGCGCCTTCTTCGTGCTTTAATATTATATTCATATCCTGAATCCGTATGTAACACGGTGATCCATGCACTCACCATTAACACCAAGCCCTCAAAGTACAAGCTGCCCTGCAAAATCACGTCTTTGCAGAACAAAGCTGGTATCGATATAAGGCCTGATAAATCACTACCTAAGTAATTGTGTGGTTCCACCTTTTGCTTGCGCGACAGCTGGTGGAGGCTCAAGTGGACCATCGCGGGTTTACTCTGCAATTGACCAATGAGTGGCGGAATACGTAACAGCCTTAAAAACAATGTAACTATCTGAGTCACAACAATATAGGAGCTCAATTTTCAGCTGGCCTCTATCCTCACATTTTTCACTACCATAAATATAGGAGAGGCGTTTAGAACCTACAAAGGAAAACCACAGGGCGAAAAGCGTAGGAGAGGCTGAGGCAGCGCTCGTGATAGGTACCTAGTTAGAACCTTTGACGTATTTGGTGTGGGCTGCTGCCACTCTTGACCAATCACCACGTCCAAAACCTTAGCCTAAAACCAGCTAGTCAATAAATAGTTAGGTACCTGTTGAACCATAGACCGCAACTGGTGGACCAGAAAAAAAAAGTTCACTGGCCCGCCATCGCGTCGACCTTTTTTTCCCTTCCTCTCTTTTGTCCTGTAAAAGAAATCGTCTGCCTTGATACGACTCTTCTCTTCTCTTGTCGTGGCAGATGATAGCGAGGTAGCGAACTGACTTGCTCGAAGGACCTCTGGAAACGAGTCGTCTTGCCTGCTGTCGCTAGCTCCTACTACCTGTTGCAGCTCTTCGAGCTGGTGCCGAAACCCCCTCTAACCTGCCATTCTTTGTTGAGCCAGGCCTCAACCCCCCAACTACTGCTTTCCATACCAAATCCCGTTCTTCCTTACACCAACAGGCACTACGCCTTCGCATCGCCGACCAATTCCATAAATATGCCAGTCAAGGTCACGGCCCCTGCCACCGCCCGCTTCCGCGGCTGCGAGGATGATGGCCTCGTCTGCCTCGAAATCGAGGACGGCTCTGCCTACCAAGGCTACAGCTTCGGCGCCAGCAAGTCTATTGCCGGAGAGCTCGTCTTCCAAACCGGTATGGTTGGCTATCCTGAGTCGATTACCGACCCTTCATATCGCGGACAGATCCTCGTCATTACCTTTCCTCTGGTCGGTAACTATGGTGTGCCCTCGCGTGAGACCGTCGACGAGCTCCTCGGTGATCTGCCCGCCCACTTCGAGTCTTCCCAGATCCATGTTGCTGGTCTGGTTGTTGCCTCGTACTGCGGCGAGGACTACTCCCACTTCCTCGCTCAGTCTTCCCTCAGCTCATGGCTCCAGGAGCAGGGTGTTCCAGCCATGTACGGTGTCGACACTCGCGCCCTGACCAAGAAGATCCGTGAAAAGGGGAGCATGCTCGGCAAGATGCGTCGCGAGCTTCCCGGTGCCATCAATGGCACCGCCAGCGACGAGCGCACTCACACCACCCTCGACGCCTTCGAGCAGCTCGAGTGGTCCAATCCCAACGCCGACAACCTGGTTGCTCAAGGTAAATTCCCTCCCTCTATGCCTGTGCTTGATGATATGCTAATTGCATCTGCAGTCTCCACCAAAGCTCCCAAGCTCTACAACCCCCCGGCATCTTCTGTTCGCAAGCATCCCTCCGGCCGCGCCATGCGTGTTCTCTGTGTCGATGTCGGTATGAAGTACAACCAGCTGCGCTGCTTCCTCAAGCGTGGTGTCGAAGTCCTGGTCTGCCCTTGGGACTACGACCTGACGACGGCCGCTGGCGAAGAGTACGATGGTCTCTTTATCTCCAACGGCCCTGGCGATCCCGCAGTCATTGAAACTACCGTCAAGAACATCTCTGCCGTCATGCAAAAGAACAAGACTCCCGTCTTCGGTATCTGCTTGGGTCACCAGCTCCTGGCTCGTGCTTCCGGTGCAGCCACCAAGAAGATGAAGTTTGGTAACAGAGGCCACAACATTCCCTGCACGAGTCTCGTCTCGGGCAAGTGTCACATAACTTCTCAGAACCACGGCTTCGCCGTCGATGCCGAGACTCTGCCCGCCAACTGGAAAGAGCTCTTCGTCAACGCCAACGACGGTAGCAACGAGGGTATTATGCACACACAAAAGCCCTACTTCAGTGTCCAGTTCCATCCCGAGAGCACTCCTGGTCCTCGCGACACTGAATTTCTCTTTGACGTCTTCATCAACACAATGGCTAGCTGTGCCGAGAACCCCTCTCTCCTACAGTCTCCTGTTAGCTTCCCCGGCGGCGCCATCGAGGAAAACGAGAGACTTCACCCGCGTGTCACTGTCAAGAAAGTTCTTGTACTCGGTTCCGGTGGTCTGAGCATTGGCCAGGCCGGTGAATTCGATTACTCTGGTAGCCAGGCTATCAAGGCTCTCAAGGAAGAAGGCATCTACACTGTTCTTATCAACCCCAATATCGCCACGATTCAGACTTCTAAGGGTCTCGCCGACAAGGTGTACTTCCTGCCCGTCAACGCCGAGTTTGTCCGCAAGGTCATCAACTACGAGCATCCCGATGCCATCTACTGCACATTCGGTGGCCAGACTGCTCTGCAAGTCGGCATCCAGCTCAAGGACGAGTTTGAGGCCCTCGGAGTCAAGGTCCTTGGTACACCCATCGACACAATTATTACCACTGAGGACCGCGAGCTTTTCGCCCGCAGCATGGAATCCATTGGCGAAAAGTGTGCCAAGTCTGCCTCGGCCAATAACATTCAAGAGGCCCTTGCTGCCGTCAAAGATATTGGTTTCCCTGTCATTATCCGTGCTGCCTACGCTCTTGGTGGTCTCGGCAGTGGTTTTGCCAACGATGAACAGGAGCTTCTTGATCTCTGCAACAAGGCCTTCGCCGTTAGTCCTCAGGTTCTCGTCGAGCGCAGTATGAAGGGCTGGAAAGAAATCGAGTACGAGGTTGTTCGTGACGCTCAGGACAACTGTATTACTGTTTGCAACATGGAGAATTTTGATCCTCTCGGTATTCACACGGGTGATTCCATTGTCGTCGCACCTTCCCAAACTCTCTCTGATGAAGACTACAACATGCTCCGCACTACTGCCGTCAATGTCATTCGTCACCTTGGCGTTGTTGGTGAGTGTAACATTCAGTATGCTCTGAACCCCTTTTCTAGGGAGTATTGCATCATCGAAGTCAACGCTCGTCTGTCGCGTTCTTCTGCTCTGGCTTCAAAGGCCACCGGCTATCCTCTGGCCTTCATTGCTGCCAAGCTTGGTCTCGGCATCCCTCTCAAGGAGATCAAGAACTCCGTCACCAAGGTTACCTGCGCCTGCTTTGAGCCTTCTCTCGACTATGTCGTCGTCAAGATGCCTCGCTGGGACTTGAAGAAATTCACCCGCGTCTCCACCCAACTTGGCTCGTCTATGAAGAGTGTTGGTGAGGTCATGAGTATCGGTCGCACATTTGAGGAAGCCATTCAGAAGGCCATTCGTTCCATCGACTTCCACAATCTTGGATTCAACGAAACCAAGGCTCTCATGGCAATCGATGACGAACTGCAGACCCCCTCTGATCAGCGCCTATTCGCCATCGCCAACGCCATGCACCAGGGCTACACTGTCGACAAGATCTGGGAGCTTACCAACATCGATAAGTGGTTCCTCCGCAAACTCAAGGGCCTAAGCGACTTTGGCAAGCATATGTCCCAGTTCACTGCTGCTGATGTCGCCAAATCTCCCTCTCTGATTCTCCAAGCCAAGAGACTTGGTTTCTCTGACTCGCAGGTTGCTAAGTTTGTCGGCTCCAATGAGATGGCCATTCGAGAACTTCGTCTTGATGCTGGCATCCACCCCTTCGTCAAGCAGATTGACACTGTCGCTGCCGAATTTCCTGCTTTCACAAACTACCTGTACCTTACGTACAACGCCTCTGAGCACGATATCGACTTCGAAGATCACGGTATCATGGTTCTTGGCTCTGGTGTCTACCGAATCGGTTCCTCCGTGGAGTTCGACTGGTGCTCTGTCCGCGCTATTCGCACTCTGCGCGCCAGTGGCTTCAAGACGGTCATGGTAAATTACAACCCCGAGACCGTATCTACTGATTACGACGAGGCCGATAGGCTTTACTTTGAGAACATCAACCAGGAAACTGTTCTCGATATTTACGACCTCGAGAATGCCTCCGGTGTTTTGGGTGCCATGGGTGGTCAAACCCCCAACAACATTGCTCTGCCCCTCTTCCGCGCTGGTGTCAAGATCCTGGGTACATCACCTGAAATGATTGACAATGCCGAGAACAGATACAAGTTCTCACGCATGTTGGACCGCATTGGTGTCGACCAGCCTACCTGGAAGGAGTTGACCAGCTTCAAGGAGGCCAAGGCTTTCTGCGATAAGGTTTCCTACCCTGTTCTTGTGCGTCCTTCATACGTGCTTTCTGGCGCTGCCATGAACACTGTCTACTCTGAGAAGGACCTAGAGTCGTATCTCGCACAAGCTGCCGAGGTGTCTCGCGAGCACCCCGTTGTCATTACCAAGTACATTGAGAATGCCAAGGAGATTGAAATGGATGCCGTTGCCAAGGACGGCACTGTCGTCGGTCACTTCGTATCCGAGCACGTTGAGAATGCTGGTGTCCACTCGGGTGACGCTACTCTCATTCTGCCACCTCAGGATCTTGAACCCACCACTATTGCCCGCATCGAGGATGCTACGCGCAAGATTGCTGTCGCACTGAATGTCACTGGTCCTTTCAACATTCAGTTCATTGCCAAAGACAATGACATCAAGGTCATTGAGTGTAACGTTCGTGCCTCTCGATCGTTCCCCTTCGTTTCCAAGGTCATGGGTGTCGATCTGATTGAAATGGCTACCAAAGCTATCACTGGCCAGCCATTCCAGGAGTACCCTCCTACTGACCTCGCACCCAACTGCGTCGGTGTCAAGGTTCCCCAGTTCAGTTTCTCGCGTCTCTCTGGCGCTGATCCCGTCCTGGGTGTCGAAATGGCTTCCACTGGTGAAGTTGCTTGCTTCGGTGTTGACAAGAACGAGGCCTACCTCAAGGCCCTGCTCTCCACCGGTTTTAAGATTCCCAAGAGAAACATCCTCCTGTCTGTTGGCTCCTACAAAGACAAAAAGGAGATGCTTCCCTCAGTGCAGAAGCTCCAGCGTCTTGGCTACAAACTCTTTGCTACCGCTGGTACCGCCGATTTCCTTCAAGAGCATGGCGTTCCCGTCCAGTACCTTGAGGTTCTTGGAAGCGATGAGGATAGGAATTCCGAGTTTTCTCTGTCTCAACATCTTGCGAACAACATGATTGATCTGTACATCAATCTGCCTTCCAGCAACAAGTACCGCCGGCCCGCCAACTACGTCAGCAAGGGCTACCAGACTCGCCGTATGGCTGTCGACTACCAGGTTCCTCTGGTCACGAACGTCAAGAACGCCAAAATTCTGATTGAGGCCATCTCCCGCTCCTTCGAGCTCAGTGTATCTGGGCGCGATTTCCAAACTAGCCACCAGACTGTCGTTTTCCCTGGCTTGATCAATATCGCCGCCTTTGTTCCTGGCATTGTTTCTCCTCACAGCGCTGACATCCAGACCGTGAGCAAGGCTTTCATTGCGGCTGGTTTTGGCATGATCCGCCTCATGCCTCTTGGCGTCGAGGGTTCTATCACCGATGCCATTACGCTCAAGGCCGCCCAGCACAATAGTGCTGCTGGTGGATACTGCGACTATAACTTCTCCATCTCTGCCACGAGCAACAATGCTGAGCAGATCAGCACTGTCATTGGAGAAGTCGGCTCGGTTTTTATTCCCTTTAACCACCTGTCTGGATCTGGTAACATTAGCAAGGTCGCTGCTGTGACTGCTCACTTCGACGCCTGGCCGACGAACAAGCCTATGGTCACAGATGCCAAGTTCACCGACCTTGCCTCGATTCTCCTGCTCGCCAGTCTGCACAACAGACACATTCACGTTACGTCTGTGTCTACCAAGGACGACATCCGCCTGATCGCTCTCAGCAAGGCCAAGGGCCTCCAGGTCACTTGCGACGTATCCATCTACTCGCTGTTCCTCTCCCAGAAGGATTTCCCAACTGCCGACTTCCTCCCTACCGCCGAGGATCAGGCTACTCTCTGGGAGAATCTGGAGACCATTGATGTTTTCTCTATTGGCAGTTTGCCTTATCAACTGGCCACCGCGTTGGGCCACAAGGGTGATCCTTCAATGGGCATCGCTGAAGCCCTTCCTCTTTTGCTTACCGCTGTCACCGAGGGCAAGCTTACCATCGACGACATCAAGGACCGCCTGTACACTAATCCAAAGGAGATCTTCGAGCTTCACGAGCAGACTGGCACCTCTGTTGAGGTCGAAGTCGACCGCGCCTTTGAGGTTGCGAAGGGTTCTTTCTGGTCTCCTTTGGAAGGTCGTCGCCTGTATGGTTCTGTTCGCCGTGTCACTTTCCAGAACGCTACTCTGTGCCTGGACGGTGAGGCTTTTGATGTTCCTCCTACCGGCAAGGATATGTCTTCGCACACGATACCCCCTTTAACTCCCGCGATGAAGCCTACTTCTGCTGCTATTTCCGTGGAGAGCCCCAAGTCTCGCCAGCAGGCTGCGTTTGGTAACCTCCGACCTCTGGGACGACTACGCGGCATAACTTCTCCACAGGCCCTGCCTGCGCAGGGCCCGCGTGGCGCGGTCGAGGATTTCGGTCTGCCTTTACAGGTTCAGCCTGCTGTAAGCACTTCTTTGCGGAAGCTGTTATCGCAGGCTTCCTCCTTCAGAAACGCACACGTTCTCTCCGTCAAGCAGTACACGCGAGCGGATCTACATATTCTGTTCACTGTGGCTCAGGAGATGAGACTCGGCGTGCAGCGTGAAGGTGTTCTCAATCTTCTCAACGGTCGCGTCATGTGCAACCTGTTCTACGAGCCCTCCACTAGAACATCTGCTTCGTTTGATGCTGCTATGCAGCGTCTTGGAGGCCGTACCATCAACGTTGATACTGCCCATTCTTCCGCCAAGAAGGGCGAGTCGCTGCAGGACACTCTTCGCACGCTGGGCTGCTATAGCGACGCAGTTGTTTTGCGCCACCCGGATGAGAACTCTGTCAACATTGCTGCCAAGTACTGCTCTGTCCCTGTTGTCAACGGCGGCAACGGTAGCAAGGAGCATCCTACTCAGGCTTTCTTGGACCTGTTTACTATTCGCGAAGAATTGGGTACTGTTCAGGGCCTGACAATTACTTTCCTAGGTGATCTTCTTTACGGCAGACCCGTGCACTCCTTGGTCTACCTGCTCCAGCACTATCAGGTGCAGGTGCAGCTCGTTGCTCCCAAGGGCCTGGAGCTTCCTGCGCAGGTCCGCGAACAGCTCGTTGCCTCTGGTCAGCTGCTCTGCGAGTCTGCGACCCTCACCCCGGAGATTTTGGCTCACACCGACGTCTTGTACTGCACTCGTGTGCAGCGCGAGCGCTTTGATAGTGTCGAAAAGTACCACCAGGTCAAGAACTCGTACCGTGTGGACAATGCTACCTTGAAGAATGCCAAGAGCTCCATGGTCGTTCTGCATCCGCTGCCACGCAATGAGGAGGTTGCCGAGGAGGTCGACTTTGATCAGCGCGCGGCGTACTTTAGACAGGTAAGTCTCGGTGACTACCAATTGGCAGACTCGCATACTAACGCATCCCTCGCAGATGAGATATGGCCTTTACTGTCGGATGGCACTGTTGGCCTTGGTCCTGGCAAGCTCTTGAACAAGCTGTGTAGTAGCTTAGAGATGTCTTCCCTTTTGAAGCCCCTTCCATGCACCGGATTGTGCTTTACGCATGTTTTCTTTGCTTTTCATTCATGGATTACATGTGTTGATTACATGTGTTTTTACTCACTTTGTTTGAAATACAACAAATGGGAAAAAGTTAGAGCTGTTTGCTTGGTTTTACATTATCTCATATTTAGAAGGCGGAATCTTTTTCATGATACCCGACACGGCCAAGCCGGCCGTGTTCCATGGCGTTTGGGATTTGATTTGGGAACGTAGAGGCCGATTTTAAAAGGGCCTGCGCAAGTATGCGTGCGTATGTTTTCCGCTTAAGCGTCTGTTGCGTTTATTTGGATTCTACGTTTACGTGTACTTTGTGTACGTTTATTCATTATGAATTCATTACGTTCATTACGTTTTTTTGCGTGTCGTGTGCATTATGTGTATGTGTATGGCGTGTTTGGTTTGAAGTGGATGGTGCACGCGTCAATCGGTGGAGACGGATATGTTGCATACGACTGAACAGCACTGTACGTTCCGTGGTTTGATGTGGATTTATTGTGTCATTTATATTGCAGTATATTGCATTGATGAGCTAGAA
>JARJPP010000199.1:0-12678 GCA_030782485.1 Beauveria brongniartii
CAAACCTCGCGTCTCAGACGCGATCTTGCGCCCCTCCTTGGCCAGCATTTGCGTCCTCAGGCTATAAGTTTACTTTTGCATCTCTCGGTCGCAAGTCCTTCCACTCGAACCCCCAGATCATCATCACCTTTTCAACATTTGCATCCCGTCGCATACCATCTCCAAACCTCGCCTCCGCCCTTCCACAAAACCAAACCACCGACAAAATGTCCTCTCTTCTTTTCCGTCGCGCCGCCGCCCCTGCGGCCTCTGCCGCCCGCGCCTTCAGCACCTCGTCGCCGCGCTCCGTTGCCCGCATCACCATCGTCGGCAACCTCGCCGACACGCCCGAGGTCGTGACCACCAACAGCGGCCGCGAGATTATCAAGTACGCCGTCGCCAGCAACTCGGGCCCCCGCGAAAACCGCCAGACTTCGTGGTTCCGCGTCACCAGCTTCGCCGAGGGTCCCCGCAAGGATTATCTCTTGACCCTGCCCAAGGGGTACGTGCATCTGTTAAAAAAAAAAAAAAAAAAAAAAAAAAAGAGAAACTCTTTTAGGAAAACTCGCGCATTTACTGACAATGGAATCCCTACAGTACCAGCGTCTTCGTCGAGGGTGACGCCAGCACCGGCACCTACCAGGACAAGGAAGGCCAGACTCGCAACAGCTTCAACATTGTTCAGCGTACGTATAAACTTCACATGCCTACTCCTCAGAACTCGCGATTCGAGCCTGGGAATCTGAAACTAATTATCTACAGGCAACATCGAGGTTCTCAGACGCCCTCAGTCCCAGGCCGAGTAAACGCCTCCGTACCAACTGAATAGCTTCGGCTAGCGAAGCGCATTTCTTGCGTGCGATGTTGCGCAATGCAGAGCGCTCGTGCGGCAGTGTATAAACCCTTTCTCGAGGTCAGGAGACGGTGGCGCATCTGTTTTTGTCAGGGATATGTCAATTTGCTGCATGTCTAGCACATCTCGAGCCTGTCCGAGGCGTCCAATGCCACTGTATGCAGTTCAAAGATGACGTGCTCTTCATTCTGCGCGTGTAATATAATAAAAGGCCACAACTACTTGAATTCTATCCCAAAAGCAGAACCGTCCACCCACGCTTTCCATGGTGTTGTACTCCTTCTTGCACGCCTAGATTGCTATCCTCGAAACATCTCTACACAAGGCAACAGCTGTCCATGCAGCCGAAACCCGCTGCTACGCCGCCCTCTTCGCTCTTGTCTCCCTTTGTACGCAGCAGATACCCCGCCTGTTCATTGTGATATATCTCGTCCGTCTTCTGGTCCCACAAGCAGGTACCGTAGATGCCGAGCTCGCAGATGACGCCACCCTTCTCCACATTGCCGTTGCGCAAAATCAGGTTCGACACTGGCGGCGGCGTGATGAGCTCCATCAAAATGTACGAGTTCCAGTGCGCCTCGGGTATCGACTTGAGGTATGCCGGGATGGCGCCTCTGTAGATGTTGTGGCCGCCACCTTCGCGCTGCGGCTTCAGCACGTACGCCTCGGCCAGCGCCGGGTCGAGCGCCTTCTTGCGCGCCTCCAGGCCCGCGGGCGACGTGTCCATGGGGTATATGTTGGTAAACGTTTTAGACAGCTCGGCGACGTGGTCGGCGGCGGCGGCCTTGATAAATTTGCCCAGCACGGACGGCTCCGAGGGGGGCTGCGGCGTGGCCAAGACTTGCTGCACCTTCTTGGTGCCGGCCAGCTGCGTCAGCACCGTAGGGCACTTGATGGCGGACGATCTCTCAATGTGGTAGCGCGCATCCCACGCGTCCTGGTCAGGGAAGTCGCTAGGGTCATACATGCCGCGCAGATAGACGACAGCGACCTCGTACGTTATCTCAGGGTTCTGCGGTAGGTGATACAGGAGCTGGCGCTTGGGCGTGTCGGCAATGGATGTGTGCTTTTTGATGTTGGGGAAGGTGAGTCGGAAAAGAGGCACCTCGGGGACAACTTCGGCAAGACGGTATTCGAGATGGCGCTGGTCAAAGACATTGCGTTCACCATCCTGAACCAGGAAAAGTATGCATTTTGCGTGGCCCAGCTCAGAAGCAGGGTATGCGTGAAAAGCCGTTTCTATCCCAGCTGCCAGGCCGGGGATGCTGTTGTTTGATGGAAGCTCCATCGTATCAGTAGGAATGGCAGTTTTCAACAGAGGGTACTCCCTCGTGGAGAGATATCTACTCAAAATATCAGCATAATTCAAAGGCTCCCTGGCGAATATGTCATGAGACTTACTTGTGTAGGCGGGATGTATAGTATGAGAGACCACCAAATGAAGCAGCAATGGTGTTAAACTCAACTTGCTTGACCTGGAATGTGGGCGAACTTGTCGTGTTGTCTTGATGTACCATGTAGTCGGAGCGGAAAATGCCTAGCGACAGAGACTACAACGCATGAGAATCTGTTCATGATCAATGTAGTCTGAGGCTCACCTGTGTGTATCCTTCAGCCTTGACCTTTTGGTGAATGGCCCACAAGTTCTTGATAAACTCATCGCCTTCAATGACTCTGGTCCACATTAGCTGCCGTATTATATAGGTATACTTGATGATGATGCACGCACTGGTTGACAGTGTCTTCGATAAACTGTTCGTTGCTGCTCACAGCGGCATAGAGCTCGTTGTAGGTAGTCTGCACCCCGAGGGCTTGGGCAAAGCATTGCCGGGGAAATGGACTAGGAAACAGCGTCACTGGTGCATTGATCGAAGCGATGCCCTTGGGATCGGCCTCTGCAGCAATAACAGTTGGCCGAGGCCGAACCACCAGACCGTTGCCTGCAGACCAGTCACTGATGGTGTTGACCAGATGCTCCGTCTCTTGTGCAGAGAGCGATGGCGGGTATGCCGCACTCGTCAGGCTAGACATGTCGCAAGGCACAATTCTGACCCAAGTCAAAGCTTGGACTCTGGTGAGAAATTCAGACTGGGAATACACTGATAGTTTGGCACAAAATTTAACCAACAGATTCTAGGTCAGGCCAAGAGCTAAACGGCAAGAAGCTCCATTAGATTCCATTGCGGTGCTGGAGCAGCTTATTAATCGCGAATTCGCTCACCTCCGCAAATAGTGGCACCGGGCTTTGCTCACTAGTTGGTTAGAGATCTGACGAGCCGGCATCACCAAACTTGGGGGCGAAAAGGATTGTACGCCGCACGAGTGGGATGAAAATTATTTGTCTTCTTGAAAGAAGCAATCGAGATAAAGAGACCGCGTCTTTCCCCTGTAGAACCTGCCTTGATGTTGTTCTATGCCCCAATATTTGTCTGGCCTGCCAATACATATATGCCTTGCGGGCTGTCCATGGTTCAAGTAGTCATGATCTCTAGCGAGTAATGATTGTCATTATTAGCAGGCTCATAATGTCTCGATTATACATGACTGCAGATGGATGACCCAGGACCCCTTAGGTAACGTTAGGTAGTTAGTTATCAGGTCCTGGCACGGCTGGCGTGTTGCAGCGCGCAAAATTGAAAGAATGATGCACCGACCCACTAAAATTCCAAATGGATTCAACGTGCCAATCTACCTTTGCGCATGCAAGATACGTCTCTGGCCATCACATTGATGCGCAAGTGATTGTTTTAAAAGAGGGCGCTACGTTGTGTTCGCTGTTTGTATGTATATAAATTGCGGGTATCAGTTGTCAAGCGAGCAACAACGCCAGACGTGTCAGCTGGTTCGCCCCTGCAGCAAACGCCGAAAGTCACTGCATCTCCAATTCCTACTCCCGCAGCATCACTTCAGCCCAAAACGCCACGCTCCCCATATCTTCTTGAGCCTTATCGACGCTGCATGGTCTTGCGATGACCCGAAGCTCAGTCTCACATCTTCGAGTCGCCTTCATCTCCACTACTTCTGTCTATTCGGCACCACCTCACTCAAACGACAGCTTCGCATTGGACCTTTGCTAGAGAAAGACCTCACAGATGTAGAACGTACGTGGCGAAGGAGCCTTGCTGGCTGGCTCATCGCGACTTTTTCTCTAGACTAACTGAGTGCAGGAATAGAAACAACCCCCCTACAGCTGTCTCTCATTCGACCTAAAAGAACAGTATGGCGCTGCCCTCGCTGGAGGACCCGTTCCTCTGGGACTTGGACAGGGTCTGCAGGGAGCTTTGCTGTGATGGCGCCGAGTGGACTAATGATATATCGGCTTTTGAGTCACTTCTGCGCGAAAATCTCATGGATGGTGAAACTCTCTTGACCTACGAGCTCATTTTCTCGAGAAAGGAGCTCACGGAATGCCTGGGAGTTACGGCTGCTCGCCATCGAACCAGATTTTTCAGGAAGATTATGAACCTTCAAAAGCAAAGCCCGAGATTCCGTCAAGAAAAGCGCGCGATCGACAACGACGGTGTTCAGGAGACTTCTCTGCCCCCTCAAACGGCCACAGTCCCCATCGCATCACCACCACAACCCACGCCTACGATTACTCCTCCCATCATTGCCCAGACAAATGCGGTTGAGACTGCCCATTCCAAACCGTTAGATGAGCAGCTACTAACACGCCGTCGCCTGGTTCCTACTTTTGTGACAGACATACAACCCGGCACTGTAATGCCACGCATGCCAGGTTTTGAGGAGCTTGAGCCAGAGCCTTTTCAACGGACATATGCCGCTAGCGTTGCTTCGTCGATGGAGGATCTGCCTACCGCTTACCTGGGACAAAAAGCGGTAGCTGCAGAAAGCATTGTTCCTCTGGACGTGAACTACGATCCTGATAGTGGCCCGGATACATTCTGTTCTGTTAAAGTGTCATCACAGCCGCGTGGGAAGACGCGGGCAATCTACTCCATGGTCAAGAAGTTTCTTCTCAAAAACGACAGGAAAGTTACCAAGCTCCAGTCGGGAACCAAGACCGTTGCTTCCTCCTCCGACGGCCGCGACGTGGTTGATTTCGACGACTTAGCATCGCTAGACGAGGATACCCTTCGTGAAATGGCGGACGAAGAAGACGAGAATAGACAGACTAGCTCTTCTTTACTGAGCTCAGAGCGAGTGGAAGCGATAGTCAACGAGGAGATCGCAAAATTTCAATCTAGGTGGGAAGAGAAGAAGCTCGACAAGCTGGAGAGAAAGGCGTATCGTCTTTGGACGCAAGCCAGCAAACACGGCCAGCTGCGAAAACAGGCCTTTGAAACCTGGCGCCAGGCAGGTCACTATCGCAATCGCCTGAGTGCATTAACTCGCGATTTAAGAGTTATGCAGTGGAAGATTGAGGAAGAGCTGCGTTTTTCAGTGCAGATTGTCGAGCAAACGGTGGAAGATAAGCTGCATCAGGAGTGGCTCACGACCTTGTTCTCCCTGCGGAGTGCACCACCGAAACCTTCACCTATTTCAACGCCACGGACCTCTCAACGCAAAAGGTCCTCCATTCACAACGACGAGCTTTCCTCCAGCTCTGAAGAAGAATCATTAGAGAATTTCATTGTTGCCGACGAGCCCGATTTTGCACATGCGAGTTCTGTGCCATCTCCACGTGACCCTCTCTCGCCAGCTCTTTTAGACATCAACACCCACGGCCACGCACACAGTCCTCCCTCTTCCACTAACATGCCTGCACATAGTCAACAGGATTCAGTGATCGATTTGACTATGACTTCTGACGTCGAAGTGGAAGGCGACGAGGAGAGCTTTGTGCCTCGCCCTTTGAATCCTTTCACCCAGGAAGGGCTGGCAGAAGCCGGTGGCAGGGCCCCGAAAGTCTGGGCAAAGCAAAATGACCGCTTTCGCCTGGCGATCTCCATGCTGTGGAAAATGGGCTTCGAGAGACGCGAAGCCGTTTTCCAGATCCTTGCTGGATCAATCATTTCCGACATTTGGTTGGATCTGATCAATAAAGCCCATGACAGACTCCATGAAAATAGCCACGGAGTCATTGATGCAGCTTCCGATCTGACGCGCATCTACTGGAGCTTCGTAAGATGCAAGTATCTTACAGAGCAGAAGTGTTTGAAATTCAGCCAAAAGGACCTCGACAAGTTCGAGGACTCGGAGAAACTGTTTCCTCCATTCTGCGGTTTTCTTGCCGATATTCAAGACGGGTTTCCCCAAAGAAACCAGATCGCCCATCTTGGTGAGGACTTCGACAATGAGCTCGGTGAGCTAGATGAGCTGCCGGATGATTCCGGCTCCAAGTCGGCTATAACCAAGAAGAGCAAAAAGAAGGAGATAGTTCTTGATAAGAGCGGTGTCGAACTCCGCGAGCGTGCAGCTCGCGACATGAAAGAACAGGAGAAGCGGCGAAATGAGTTAAGAGCGGCCATGCGGTACACCAACACATACGATAGCGCTTCCGCCCGTTCGCCACGATTTATAATCAATGAATCCAAAGCGAACGACCAGGGGTTCATCTATATTCACCCGGAGATTTCTTCCCGCATCAAAGAGCATCAGATCGAAGGTGTTCGATTCCTTTGGAACCATATTGTGGGCTACTCTGGTGAGCGCCAGGGCTGCCTACTAGCCCACACCATGGGCTTAGGCAAGACCATGCAGACCATCACATTTCTAGTTGCATTGCGAGAGTCTGCGCTATCGGATGACCCCACAGTGCGTGATCAGATACCCCAAGATTTGCGCGATTGGAAAGTCTTGGTCCTTTGTCCCGCGGGTCTGGTCGAGAATTGGAAAGATGAGTTTCTTATATGGGCTCCTAAACATCTAATGGAGGCGATATTCACTGTTGAGGCAGTGCACACGCCTCTTCAGAGAGTCGAGAACGCCAAAGAATGGGTCGCTCGGGGGGGCATACTGATCATTGGATACAACATGTTCAAGTCTAGGTTTCGAAAGGGTGATGAGAGTACGGTTACTATTGATCGCATCCTCGTCGAAAATGCAACAGTAGTCATCGCAGATGAGGCTCACAGCCTCAAGAACCCCAAGGCAAAAATCACACAAGTCGCTTCAGACCTAAAGACAAGCACCAGAATCGCCTTAACTGGCTCACCGCTGGCCAACAATGTCGAAGAGTATTACGCAATGATCAATTGGGTTGCTCCGAACTTTTTGGGTCCACTGCAGGAGTTTCGCGACATGTACGCCACGCCTATTCATCAGGGTCTGTACCATGACTCAACTCCCAACGAGAAGAGACAGGCCATCAAGTTACTTCAGGTCCTCAAGACAACTGCGGCCCCAAAAGTCCACCGCGCGACCATGAAGTCGTGTTTAAAGGACGAGCTTCCGCCAAAGGAAGAATTTGTCATTTCGGTTCCGCCGACTGAAATGCAGCGCAAGCTGTATGACCTATACATGCAGGCTACTCATAACAGCGGAGACAAGGTTGAACAAGCTACCTTGTTTGGCGTTTTGAATCATTTGGCGCTGATTTGCGCTCATCCAGCGGTGTATCGCAAGCGTGTCATCGAGCTTAAAAGGAAGGGCGAAATGGGACAAGATGTGGCAAGATTCCCCATGGATACGATACCTCAGATCATGAATATGACTAGCGACCCAGGTCTGGATCGTGTCAAGCTTTCGTACAAGGTTGAGCTCCTGAATAAAATTCTAGACCAATCGAGTCGAATGGGCGATAAGGTTTTGGTTTTCAGTCAGTCGATTCCGACGCTCGATTACCTGGCAAAATTATTTGGAGGCCAAAAAAGACGCTTTTGTCGCCTTGATGGTTCAACCCAGATAGCAAAGCGACAAGACATGGTCAAGAGATTCAACAAGGGCTCTGAGGAAGTATATCTGATTTCCACCAACGCGGGTGGTGTTGGTTTGAACATCTTTGGCGCAAACAGAGTTGTCATCTTTGACTTCAAGTATAACCCTGTTTCTGATCAGCAAGCCATTGGTCGAGCCTACCGCATCGGTCAAACAAAGCCTGTGTTTGTGTATCGTTTTGTTGTCGCTGGTTCGTTCGAGGATGATTTACAGAACAAGGCAGTCTTCAAGATGCAGTTAGCATCCCGAGTTGTGGATCAAAAGAATCCCGTCAGTTGGTCAAAGCGAATGTCGAATCTTATGCATCTCATTCAAGATGTCGACGCCACAAATTCCCGTTTTAACTTCAAGGGAAAGGATGCCATCCTTGACCACCTCTTAGATCACGACGAGAGCAGGGCTATCCTTTCGATCATGTCTTCTGATGCATTTGAAGAAGAAGACGAGACGGCAACGCTGACGGCTGAGGAGCGGCAGGAAGCAGACAGCATGGTTGAAAGGCACAGGCTAAGGATGACGGATCCGGACAAGTACGTGCGAATGACGGAGGCAGAGCGGGTTGTGAGCAACCAAAGACCTACGTCGCACATTGCATCGAGCAAGCCAAACAAGGACTGGTTTCCGGAGCGGCCGGACCACGCTTTCGAGCCGACTAGTCATTACGGCTACAGTGCTCCTCCAGCTGCGACAGTTTCATCGGGACCCATGCCTATCCTGGGAGCTAATACTTACTACGGCAACAGCGGCAGTTCCCAGGTTATGACGCCCAACCCCTCTATATTGCGAAGCAATACCGCACCTGCGTTTAGTGAGGTATTGCGTAACGAGGCGCGCGATCAATTCCAAGAGAAGCTAGCCTTTGAGCTTCGGGCACTTGAGTCACGCCATAATTTTCAGTTTGGCGCAGATTCGAAATCGGTGTCCATTACCAATGAAATTGAAGCTGAGCGACTCGGTCAGAATAAAGGAGTGGCAGCTGACACTCTTCGGTGGAACAGCCTGACTGGAAAGCTCGGTAACAAGAAGAATCTTCTGGCGATAGCATCGGGACAGGTTTCGGCAAAGTTCATGGGTGAAAGTCCCGAGAACGAGATGCAGAGCCGATTTCGAAACCTGGAGGATATGTCAGACGAGTTTTTCTTAAGCAACATTCAGACGGGGGGCAAACCGAAAGACCCCGAGGTACGACAAGCAGATCAAGAGCACACGGTGCAGCTACACAATGAAGAAAGCAAAGACTGACTTAATGACGAGAAAAGAGCCTTTCGAACATCATGCGGTCGCCGACTCGATGGATTGATAATACTATTAACAAAGTACAGGCAAGGGAGGACGCGCGGGTGATGCGGCGGGCAGCGGAAATTCGAGGCGGCGTGCGAACCGACGACGGACGAGACGAAAGAGGGCCAGATCTTCCATCGTGGGCGAGCAGAGTTTTGGGCAGTACGGGCGGCCAAGGACGACTGGCAGAGAGCTTGCTAAGCAGACGAGTGCAAGGATGAGGTTGAACGAATTGCTTGTGGCGGGAGTTTTGGAAAGACGGAGTGGTTCTGGAAAGCGCAGTCATGCCTCGAGAGAGATTGAGGAGCGTGACACGTGAATGAGGAATGAATTGGCGTTTGGGCAGATTTGGGCAGATTTGGGCAGATTTGGGCAGATATTTGAAGAATACCATTCGGAGGGAGGAGGGAAAGTACTTGCAGCAGTTGATATACCTGGCTTATTTAGCAATGACAGCAATGGATTTGATCCCTCCGGTCAAGGGTAGATTGATAGAATGAGAGGTGCGAGTGAGTGGTGCGTACTAGTATTCGTGTCATGGCACCGGTACATGGCGCCGTATTTACGGCCGATGACGGTGAAGCATCGACCACATTCATTAGTGACATGATGAGCCGTTTGTCGGGAGCTAATGAAGCTTAAGGTATTTGATGTTTCCCCAGATGGTCGGCTCTTTCCCAGTTAACTAGTGCGAGGCGGCTGGCTGTGTTACATGCATGTCGGAGTGCCGCTTTAAGTCAATTATGTGGTTGTGGGTGCCCCGTAAACATTTCAATTTGGGCCGACATTTGAGGAAACTTGTAAATACCAGTAGACGCCTTTCACCGTCACTATGAGAGAAAAAGACTCACTGAAAGAACATTCGAGGTGCTGTCCGCAAACTGTTTCGGGTGGAGACCAGACCCAGGCCGAGTCCGGAGCGGCACCGCCGAAGAGCACGCCGAACAGCGAGGCAGCGCCGGAGTGACCCGCTGTAAGGTGCTTTGGCCCATGGGCGCTGAAGAATTCGGGAGTGGCCCAAATTACAGGGCATCCTGCCAGTGGCATTGAAGTTGTCCAGGTTGTACCTAACCCACATCTCGGAGAAAGGTAAAGGGACCCAGATGTGCCCTGATGAGCCACACACCACGCCATGTCGGATTACAGATACCCGTGTATGCCCGCGCGAAGTTGGATATATTTTCCTGACTGGGTATTATCCGGGGACTTGTATTATTGGTGGCGCACAAGACTGCGAGACATGCCACGGTAAAGCAGCACCCACGCGTGGCACGCTCAGCCAGTCAGAGCGCTTTGAATTCGGAACACGCAGCTTACGAATAACTAGGGCCACTGGCACTATTGGGTTCCGCCGCCATTAAAATGGCGCTAGCTGTACTTGGTACAATAGCGTCCCGCCGCTGGCACCAAAAGTCAAACTCCGTCTGCCGTTTTGCCTTTTTCTTCCGCCGCCTTCTCTCTCTTTTCCAATTCTCATCTGACTCGGCGACGATCCGCTCTTATTGTCCCCTTTTCTCTTCATCTTTTTTTTCTTTGCTTTCCCGTCATTCGCCCGTTTTTCATTGCGTGAGGCATATGAATTGTTCTAGCACAATACCTTTCAATTCTGATTAATAAAAAAAAAAAAAATTGCCCCTCGCACGCACCCCTCCTTCCGGCTCTAGGAGACTTGCTCTAATCAGTGCTGCCCGTCTCCTCGTCCAATTCGACAGAATTCGTCATCGACCTACGCCGTCACCGATCCAATCTCTCTTTCTCTCTCTCTCACCATGGATAGCGTCCTTCGCCAGTCCAAGGCCATGTGCCCTTTCCTCAAGGCCGCCTCCCCGGCCACCCTCCGCGCCATGTCGACCACGGCTCGCCCCCAGCCGTCGTCGCCCTGCGGCGGCACCATGTCCAAGCTGCAGGTCTACGCCCATCGTTGCCCCGTCATGGGCAAGGCCCTCGCCGTGCAGTCGTCCAAGTATGCCGCCCTCCCGGCCATCCGCGCCTTTTCCGGTCACGCCAAACCCGCCCGCGCGAGCATCCACACTAGCCGCAACCAGGAAGCCCGCGCCGTTGAGACGCCTTTCCTGAACGGCCGTGATAATGGTACGAGTGAACCTAGATCCCCCAACTCATATGCTCTTACGACACCAATTGCACGCATGACATGCTAACATGCTCGACAGCAGCGCCCGTCCCCCCCAGTATGCCCTTCCATCGCAACGAGGCCACTGCTGCCGCCGCCTGCCCGAACCACGGCACCAAGTTCAACTACGACGGCTTTTACACCAACGAGCTCGACAAGAAGCACCAGGACAAGTCATACCGCTACTTCAACAACATCAACCGTCTCGCCAAGGAATTTCCCCGCGCCCACATGGCCAACAAGGAGGAAAAGGTCACCGTCTGGTGCGCCAACGACTATCTTGGCATGGGCCGCAGCAGGGTCGTCCTCGACAAGATGCACGAAACCCTCGACGAATACGGCGCCGGTGCTGGTGGCACCCGCAATATCTCGGGCCACAACAGGCATGCTGTCGAGCTCGAAGGTACACTGGCCAAGCTGCACGCCAAAGAGGCGGCTCTCGTCTTCTCCTCTTGCTACGTCGCCAACGATGCCACCCTGGCTACTCTGGGCAGCAAGCTCCCCGAGTGCGTCATCCTGTCCGACAGCCTGAATCACGCCTCGATGATTCAAGGTATCCGCCACTCCGGGACAAAGAAAATTGTCTTCAAGCACAATGATGTTGCCGATCTCGAGGCCAAGCTTGCGTCGCTTCCTCTACACGTGCCCAAGATTATCGCTTTTGAATCCGTCTACAGCATGTGTGGCTCTATTGGCCCGATCGAGGCCATCTGCGATCTTGCCGACAAGTACGGGGCTATCACGTTCCTCGACGAAGTTCACGCTGTCGGCATGTACGGACCGAGCGGTGCCGGCGTCGCCGAGCATCTCGACTGGGAGGCGCACAAGGAGGGCATGCCCCGCGGCACCATCATGGATCGCATCGACATTATTACCGGCACTCTGGGCAAGGCTTACGGCTGTGTTGGGGGATACATTGCCGGTAGCTCCAAGCTTGTTGACATGATTCGCTCTCTGGCCCCTGGCTTCATCTTTACCACCTCTCTACCTCCGGCGACCATGTCGGGCGCCAAGGCCTCGATTGAGTACCAGATGGAATACGACGGCGACCGTAGACTGCAGCAGCTTCACACCCGCGCCGTCAAGGAGGAGATGAATGCGCGCGACATTCCCGTCATACCAAACCCGTCTCACATCATTCCTATTCTCGTCGGCAATGCCGGCCTGGCCAAGGCTGCCTCGGATATGCTTCTTCAGGACTACCAGATCTACGTGCAATCCATCAACTATCCGACGGTCCCTGTGGGTCAGGAACGCCTCCGCATCACGCCCACTCCTGGACACACCAAGGAATACCGCGACGAGCTCGTCGCTGCCGTGGACGAGATTTGGACTCGACTTGGCATCAAGAGAACTTCGGAGTGGGCAGCTGAGGGCGGCTTCATTGGTGTCGGCGAAGAGGGCGTTTCTGAGGAGGCGCTGTGGACCGACAAGCAGCTTGGCATTGAGCAGGCTAGAAAGGAGATGATGGCAACTGGACAGGTCAAGAAGGGTACAAGCTTCACCGAAGCGCTCCTCAAGCGCGAGTCGGCTGGTGCTCAGGCTGCTGGTGTGGCGGCCGCTTAGAGGCAGCACGACTGCACGACTGCACGAC
>JARJPP010000200.1:0-96645 GCA_030782485.1 Beauveria brongniartii
CTGCACTACTGCACTACTGCACTCATACTCTGCAATGACCGGTGAAGCGGTCCAAGCTCATTTCCATTCCATCTTGATGTGTGCCGATTTCCTCGGTAATATATCTGCTCCTTGTTTTTGAATGATTTTCCTTTGATAGCCGCTAGGCTTGCATAAGCTCAAGCAGTTGAATAAAAACATGTGATGATGCACCAAGTGCATCCTCCGTTTCAAGACTAGAAGTTTGATTTTGCCTAGTGACGTGACATGGACGCAAACTGTTGGGTGCACGTTTGTTGTTGATGTGTCCTTTTTTTTTTTTTTTTTTTTCCTTTTCCCAAATATCCTCGGCATTTACTGAACCAATTGGATGGTTGTTGTAGGGATGGATGGTCTGATACAAGTGGCGGGTTAAGGAACGGGCTAAGCAACTCAGCCCATGGCCATGTCGCACTTGCCGAGTCTGGGGAAAAGAATGGGCTGACTGCCAATGACAATGACAGCCTAACGTCACAGGTACGTACCGAACTTGTACCGAATTTGTACCAAAGGTCATAGATGAGCGGCATTCGCATTTAATAAATAGGCAACATGTTTTGGGTTTGTAGCTGTCTGGAATTTTGGACGAGTGCATCCCTGCAGCGTCTGTGGTACAACCTCTGGAGTGTGTCTGTCTGCACAGATGTTTCTGGAAAACGGTCCCCCATGCGAGTCAAGGCCGGCTATAAGCTGGGTTGAAGAAGAGACAGAATGAGGGGGGAGAAGGGGTAGGACTCGGCTTTGACTCGCGCGCCACAACAAAGTGGGCAACCTGCCTGGCAAGGGTTCAGCAACAGGCGAGCAACCAGACTAGAACTCGGTCAAGTTTGTTAGCAGAGAACGGGGTGACAATTGCCCACGAGGCTATTAGCCGAATAATTAGTGGCAAGTAAAACTAACTTGGTAAACTGGGGGGTTGATTTGAGTGGCAAGTCCCAGTTTGGGGTGGTGGGAGGGGCAGGCGTGGCAGGCAGGCAACCCCAGAAAAGGAACCTTTTGCACCCCCAGAAAAGTTGACCAACGGGACATTAGTAGGAATAGCCATGGCATTGGCAGCGGACGTGCGGGCCAATTTAGTCCTCCGTACCGAGGAAACGCCCTGCCTGCCCTGCCAGGCTTGCCAGAGCCTGCGAATGGTCAGCCCTCTATTTACCAAGGTACGCACAAAAGGCTAGCCCAACTAGCATGTTTTTTTGGTTAATCTCACGCCGTTTTGCGGTTCCCGGCTCATGGGGTTTTGTCTAATAAAAAGAGGTTCGAGAAGAGAATGAAAAGACGATGGTGGCGGGCCCTGAGATTTGTACTGACACCAGCAGAAGAGGACAATCAACCACGGCACGGAATCCAAACGGCTTTTTTTCTTTTTTTTTTTTACAATTACCTTTAAACCCTATCACGTCGTTGTAAACTTGCCATCGGCTTCTCATCAGTCTGTAATTGCTGTTTATTAGCTCCGATCTGGGGAAAGGCGGGTTCGGGGTCGCAGTAGCCCGGCGTACCGTTGACTTTTTTGCTACTACAGTTATGGTCACAGTCGTCCACCACACTCACGCAGCAAATTCTTCTCTTGTACATTATACATACATCAAGGGCAAACTTAAAATAAAACGGCATATCCGCGTGGGGAAACATACCCAGTCGCCCTGTACGGGGTATTTGGTTACGCCATCCGTGCATTATTAACTACATTACAGTACACGCGCTTCCTTCAGCCGTCCACAGACAAGTGGGCTTTTACACATACACAACGTTGCCTGATTTTTTTTTCCCCTTCTTTACATTTCTGCATTGGTCTATTATTTGATTTCACCATCAACATCGGCATCTCTCACTCAAACCCTTGACGCGGTTCTCTATTCCTCTTCCTCTTCCTCTTCCTCTTCCGACATTGCGCTGGCCGCTGCCATTCAAAGGGCGCCCATTTCCCTTTTTCCTCTCAAAATCTCCGGCTTGCTGCCCCAGACAAATGTCGCCTGGTCGCGGCCCATAAACCACCCCGTCTCATATCGCATACAGCGCGAGCTCACCCAACCCACGCATCTGCTCAGCATCGGCCACCGCCCAACGCAACCCCGGAGCAATGCAGACTGCGCAAAAGGGTCCCAAGGCCTGCACGACCTGCGCAAAAGCAAAAGCGCGATGCATTCCCGGCAATTCAGACGCTGACAAGTGTGAAAGGTGAGTTGTTTCTACAAAAAAGCTTTTTTTTTTGTTGAGTTGCTTTGTTGGCTATCACATGTCAAACAAAACTTGCGCGGTGGGCTGGGCCCCTCTCTCCCATCACTATCACCTATTTGGGGGGGGCCGGGGTTCCGCGATGCCTAGTGAATCTGCAGGGGGGGATGATGAGACAAATCAAGCTAAATGAGGACATTATACGGGTACTGACTTTTTTTGGCCTGGAATGGTGCAGATGTCAGAGGTTGAACAAGGAATGCTACTCGCGCCCGCCGGCGCCACCGCGCATCAAGAAGCGGCCCAAGAGATCCCGGGTCGCGGAGCTGGAAAAGAGACTGAATGAGCTGTCCTCGCAGGTCGGCCAAGGCCACGCCCGGCTCCCCACGCCCGAGGACGCGGCCACATCGGAGCGGGCCACGTCGAGCGCCAAGACGGTCCGCAGCGGCGACCTGCAGAGCGATTTGGTTGAGATTGTCAACCTGCAGCACTGGTTCCCCAACCCGGCGAGCTCGCCCGGTGGCGCCGGCGGCAGCGGCAGCGGCAGCGGCGGCGCCAAGGACAAGGACAAGGCGCCGGCGTCGCCCGCCGGCTGGGAGGCCGAGGCCTTTCAGCACATGGACTCTATTTGGCCGCTGCCCGAGGACGCCGCGGCCCTGCTCGCCGACTATCATGAGCTGTGGGCCGACACGTTTCCCTTTATCGTGGTGCCGCGCGACATGAGCTCCGAGGACCTGCGCGACCGCCGCCCGTTTCTGTGGAAGGGCATGATGCTGACGGCGTCCTTCTTCGACGCCGCGCGCCAGACGCGCCTCGGCGGCGAGCTGCTCTCCGACATGGCCCGCGCCGCCGTCGTCGAGGGCGTCAAGACGCTCGACCTGCTCCAGGGCATGCAGCTGCTCATCGCCTGGTACCAGTACGCCGTCAAGGGCCACCAGCTGACCAACCTGCTCTTCCTCGCCCGCTCCATGTGCGTCAACCTCAGCTCGCCCAACTGCGAACCGCTACCCAGCGAC
Organism: Beauveria brongniartii; assembly: GCA_030782485.1. NCBI lineage: Eukaryota > Fungi > Ascomycota > Sordariomycetes > Hypocreales > Cordycipitaceae > Beauveria > Beauveria brongniartii. The sequence continues at coordinate 3,210 of JARJPP010000200.1, forward strand.
GCGCGTTACTCCCAGCTGGATCCTCTGAGAGCCTACACTGCCACATATTATATAAATACAATGTGAGTCCTGATCGGGCACTGCCGGATTTTCCAAACAACTGGCCTATATCTATTTCTATATGCTTTCTATATGCTTTCTATATGCTTTCTATATGCTTTCCATATGCTTTCTATATGCTTTCTATATGCTTTCTATATGCTTTCTATATGCTAACCATGTGATTATACAGTGTCTTTGCGACAAATAAAAAGACAGACGTCTTTATGAATACGTCTCACGTTGAACTCTGTCTAAAGACATTGGAAAACGCAGCAGAATACCCCTCAGATGTGTTTCTCATCAAACTCGTCAAATCGCAGCAAATTGCTCAAAATATTGCCCTGGCCATGTCGTTTGACCCCAGCCAACCAATGCAGCTCCCCATCCCGGTGCTGGTGCAGACTTTTCAGGATCAAATCAAAAGCTTTCGAGAAACGTTGCCAAAGCATCTACAAGATGATCGTAAGTCAACCTTGCCCACTTGGACGACATGTACCATGTACCATGTACATATTGCAGCGGTTCTCTCTTGCTAACAGGACCCTTTAGCGTCATTGGGCGGCCACCTGCTCATTTCCGAGATCCTGCTCACCGACATTGCCCTGTCGGAGCAGTACTGCGGCCCCGCCAGCATGCCCGTCGAGACGCGCCTCGAGATGCTGTGGTCGTGCATCCGCTCGCTGCGCGCCTTTTTCCGGGCGCGCTTCCTGCACCGCGACATTGACAAGCCGCGCTACGTCAACCTGACCACGTCGGACGTGGCCTACAGCCTCATCACCAGCATCAAGCTGCTGACGCTGCGGCTGCCCGGCTGGGACCCAAAACAGGTCGCCGCGGAGCTCACAATCACCCACATGCTGCACTGGCAGATCAACGACCTCGCCCTCATCATCGAGAAGCGTCGCTCCGAGCCCGCCGCCGGCGCCGGCGCCCCGCCCATTGCCGAGGACCCCTTTGAGCGCCTCCTCCGCCTGCTGTTCAACGCCCGCGAGCTGGTCAACCTGCAGTGCCACTCGGGCGACATGCAGGCCGCGGCCGCCGCTGCCGCCGGCATGCCGGGGATTCCGGGCCCGCCGGGGTCCTCGCAGACGCTGCTGGGCGAGCTCGACGAGTCGGTGTGGTTTGACATTGTCAACGAGACGGCGTGGAACATGAATGACGAAATCATGTCGGGCTAGGAGAACGGCGGCGGCGGCGGCGGCGGCGGCGGCGGCCTGTCATGACAGGACACCATGTAAGAGTATATACTCAAGGCGATGGAATTTTTAATGAGCGTTTTGAAAAGGCATCTGTTGTTGAAGGGTTTCACAAGCGATTGGGAGTCGGCGTATTTTTGTAATCGGTGTGGCAAACACCACGTTTTAGGAGTTATTGTGTTCTTTTCAGAATCGTGATTCTCGTCTACCGTTTAATGGGATTTACCAGTTTAATATCCAGGCATCTCGGTAGAAACGAGTGGTTTTTTTTTTTTTTTCAAGTCGTGATTTCGATACAATACTTTGATCCAGATCTAATCATACCACCCTTCCCTTTCGAAAAAAAAAATTTGCCCTACTACGCCTTTCCAATTAAAGCTTCTTCTCCATCATCATCATCCACCTGCACGCCCTGCACCCTGGCCAGCACCAGCCATCGTAAATCGCCCTTGGCCGTCGCCCTTGTAATCGAGTAGAGCTCGTCCAAGAAGGCAGGCACAAAGGTGCCCGGCCCGCGCACCTCGCCGTCCCTGTCGACGGCGTACTGCGCCGCGATGCCAAACACGGCCGCGGCGGCCACGGTCGCGAGCAGCGCGTCCTGCGGATACGCGGCGACCATGGCGCTGACGGTGGTGCCGAGCGTGCAGCCCGTGCCGGTGACGCGGCCGAGCATCGCGTCGCCGTTGTCGACGCGGTACGTGCGCGCGCCGTCGCTGACAATGTCGGTCGGGCCCGTGACAAGCACGACGGTGCGGTGCCGGCGGGCCAGTGCGGCGGCCAGACGGGCGCGTGAGGGAATGGTGAGCTCAGAGGTTGAGTCGACGCCGCGCTGCTGCGGAGCAGAGGAGGAGGAGGGGGAGGAAGAAGAAGAGTGCCCGTGCAGGGTTTGCATCTCGGCGACGTTGCCCTTGATGACGGCGAAGCGGCCAAGGGCGAGGATCTCGGCAGATGCGGCGCGTCGAAAGGCGGTGGCGCCGGCGCTGCGTAGCAAGGGAGGTAAAGAAGTCAGTAAAAAGTGAGAGAGGAGGGGAGGGGGGGGTTTGCTTACCCGACGGGGTCCAAGATCACGGGGCGGTTGGCGTCGTTGTAGGCCTTGATGGCTTGCTTGTAGTTGGCGAGGCCCTCGGGCGTCAGGGTGCCCATGTTGACGACGAGTGCGCCGCCGAGCTTGGCGAGATCGGCAGCCTCGGCGGCGTAGGTTGACATGATGGGGCTGGCGCCCACGGCGAGGGCGACGTTGGCGGCAAAGTTTTGCACAACCTATGGATGGGGGTTTTTTTTTTTGCGTCAATGTCTGAGTTTGTCGGGTTGAAAAGAAGGGAAGCAGAATGGAAGAACCCTTACAAGATTTGTCATGTTGTGGGATAGCGGCGTCGTCCTGCTCACGGCGCCCACGACGAGCGGAATCGCAGCCACGGCGACATGGCCGGCGAGCAGGCGGGCCGCTTCGGCGGGGTCCTCGGCGGCGATGACGGCGCTGACGACGGCAACGCCGTCGAGAGACTTGGCCGGCGCGGCGCTCGACTGCGCAAGGACCTTGGCGGCATTGTCGTTGTTGATGCCGCCGATGCAGACGGTGGGGACGGCGCCGTGGCCGGCTTCGACCATGGCCTTGAGAATGGTGCGGACGCCAGAGGGCCCGATGATGGACTTTGTGTCCTTTTTACTATATGGGGGGGGAAAGTGAAAAAAACAAGGCAAAACGCGTCAGTTCTAGGCCCCCTTTTTTTTTGGTCTTTTTTGATGAGAGGAGTGGGTGAGTGAGTGAGTCTACGCACGTAGCTGTAGAGAAGACGGTGCCGAGGCCGAGATAGTCGGCGCCGTCTTCACAGGCTCTAATGGCTTCGTCGGCATTGCTTGCAGTGACACCGATAATCTTGTCGTTTCCGACAAGCTTGCGGGCTTCGTGTACATCTACATCCTCCCCTTGTCAGCATCTTATTCACCACAATCTACCCGTCCACTGGGGACTTGAGCGCAGAGAGGGATTGCTTTGCTCTCATCGCTAGCAGGAGCGCAAAAAAAAAAAAAAAAGACTCACTCATATCATCCTGACCAATGTGAATGCCCTCGCAGCCAACCTCGACAGCCACGTCGACGCGGTCATTGATGAGCAAAGGCACGCCGTAGCGCCGGGTCAGGGCATGCAGCTTCCGCGCCGTGGCCACGACGGCGGCATGCTCGCCGAGCTTGTCGCGGTACTGCACACACGTCACGCCGCCCCGCAGCGCCGCCTCGACGACTTGTGCTAGGTCCCGGTCGCCGAGGATCGCGGGCGTCGAGTCGGTGACGAGGTAGACGCCGTAGTTGGGCGGAGGCGCGGGCACCGTAGGGCGCTTCTGTGTAAGAAGCGCGAGCATGTTGTTGTTGTTGTTGTTGTTGTTGTGGTTGTTGTTATGGTTGTTGTTGTGGTTGTTGTTGTGGTTGTTGCTGCTGCTGCTGCTGCCGCTGCCGCTGCCGCTGCTGCCGCTGTGTGCGTCTCTTCGGGTGGTTCGGTCCGGGGTCGAACGGTATGGATGAGTGGGCTATGAGGTGAACGGGGCAGAGATGAGAATCGCGTGTCACTGATGATGAGTCGAGATGAATGTCGAAAATATCTGATATCGAGAAACTCACTCACTCATCATACTTGTTGGAGACATGGCGGGGCCGCGCCATGATGGAATTATGGAGCTTCCCCAACTGCCGGTCCTGGCTACGATCGGCGGGGCACTTGCACCAACCATCATGACATGGCAATGAGGATATTTTGTAATCAGGTTTTATCATGATTCTTATCAAATTTTCAATTGTCGGAATCAATTACCCGTTCTACCCTGTTTGCCTGTTTGATTCTGCATGCTCCGAGCAGGTACCTCCGTTTCTGCGCCGTCAAGCCGTCGATTTAATATGCCATTCCATCCCGCCGTGTCAATATTGCAACGCTGAGAAAATTCGTCTTCATCCGGAAAACATAATAACATGAGAAAAATTCTATAGTGTAAAAAGCCCTTTTGATTCACCAGTATAGCTCGCTTAGAACCGAGAAATGTCTCGGCCAAACAGGGCCGTAATGAGCCACTGCAACGGAATCTTGAACTTGTTTCGCCAGCTCATGCTCTTGGTCAGGTACGCAGTGCGCCAGAGGATCCAGGCCGGCCAGCCCTTGAGGCCGTCGGCGCCGTTCTGGTGGATAGCGCGCTTGCTGCCGAGGTACGCCATGGCGCCCCAGTTTCGAAACTTGAACTCGGCGGCCGTGTCCATGTCGCCGTTGTTGATGCGCTTGCCGAGCCACGTCGCCTGCTGGCTGGCGACCTGCGCCGTGGCCGGCAGCCGGTGCTCCTCCTGCACGGTGCAGTCCCCGATGGCGTAAACGTCGGGCAGCGGCTTGCGCGGGCCGTCGCCGCCCGCCTCCTCGGGCCCCGTGAGTACCCGCATGTGGCCATCGGTCATGATGCCGCCCGTGCGCGCGTCCTTGACGATGCGGCCCAGGCCCGGGATGTCCTGCTCCAGTAGCTTCGCCACCAGCGGGTTCTGCATCAGCCCAGTGCTCCAGACCAGCAGACCCGCGCCCACCTCGGCGTCGTGGCCCTTGATGCGCAGCTTGAGGATGTCGCCCTCACGGCGGATGCTCTGCAGCGAGTGCTCCGTCTTGACCTGGATGCCCTGTCGGTGGAAGAGATCCATGGCGTAGTTGGCGAGCGTCTGGTCAAACATGGGCAGCACCTTGGGGGCAATGTCGTACACCGTCACCTGGACAAACTTCATCAGCGACGGGTACAGCTTGGCCAGGTCCTCGTGCACCAGGTCGTGCAGCTCGGCCGCGAACTCGATGCCCGTCGGCCCGCCGCCCACAATGGCAAAGTTGAGCAGCTCGCCGCGCTCCGCGTCCGTCGTCGACGGCAGGTCGGCCTTTTCAAATGCCGTCAGCACCTTGAGCCGGATGGCGCGCGCGTCGCCCACGTCGCGCAGGAACGAGGCGTACTGCGCCACGCCCTCGGTGCCAAACGTCTGGCTGTAGCAGCCCACGGCGATGACGAGCTTGTCGTAGGATATGTCAAACTCGGGGCCCTTTTCCGGCCCTCTGAGCGTACTCGTCTTGCTGCCCGCCGCCTCGCTCATCGTGTTGGCCTCGAGCCGGATCGTCTTGTTGGCAAAGTCAATGTCCGAGGCCCAGGCCTGGTGGAACTCGTCAAGACCGAGACGGCGCACCGGCTCAACCGTGGCGCGAAACTCGAGCGTGCCGACCGTCGTCGAGGCCAGCAGCGGCGTAAAGACAAAGTGCGACCGCGGCGAGATGAGCACCCGCGACGCCTTGGAGGCTTTGATGGTTTGCGCGAGGCCATAGCCGGCCCAGCCCGATCCTAGGATCACGACTCTTTCCTTTTCGCCTGGTTGTCCTGTGTCACTGATTAATACATTGCGCGGTTTTGATTCACTCTCATTTTTGTCCACTGGAGCTCACTTGTTTTAGGTGCAGCTGTGGTACTCTGACCTCTGACGTAGCTCGGCCGAGCCGGTAGAGCTATCATTGCCCTGGTCAGCACCGCCGTGGCGCTCTTTGCCGGCCTTGTTGTCATTGCACCGAGACCATTCATCTTGACTGCCTAATAATTGCGACAAGAATGATTCTGCTCCGATGACTTGGGAAAGCACAATGGACCAGGAATATTTCGCCAATGGGTGGGTGCAGGGTACGCACTAATGATATCACCAACTTGGTACCCAGATGCAGATCCGCCGCGCTACTAGTACTGTGGGAAGCCGAAAGCTTAAAGGCTTATGCATGGTAAATGCATGTGCTGGTGCTTGCGCTTTCGGAAGCTGTAACCAAGGGTGTCAGGGTTCGTCAGCAATTGCTTGACCAGGCGTAATCATGTCGACCCAATTGGCTGACTGCAGACGGCTTTTTAAATACGCTACATCGGCTTTCTTTGTCGCATTGCGCAAGCGATGACTCTTTGTGTCTTGGGACGATAATTCACCGGAGTTCCCGGAGCACCGATATACCTGATGGGCCCCTTATCCGCAGCAGTCGAAATCTAGCCCAGTTGCCCAGCCAAGAGCCTACCTAGATGTCCAAGTATGTACTAGTTAAGCCCAATGTTAGCTTGTGCCTTCTTCACCAAGCTAACGGCAATGCCCTTCCCTAGGTACCCGATGAATGCGGCTCCGCGGCTGCGATAGCCATTCGTCTTTACAGCTGACAACGCTGTCGTTTCGGGTCCCGAGGGCCACAGCCAATAGATCCCTACATCTTCTGCGCTGTCTAACGGGGCCATTCACAAAAGTCCGCTCCGGCTCCAGGCTTTGGGCTTGCTTCAATTTGCTTTTCTCGATTTTCTTGACGTCGCCCCGCAAGCGCAACGATGCCATCTATGTATGAAAATAATGAAATGTCCGAGTCCATCCTGACGACCCCATGTACGCCGTTTCTAAATGGGAAAATGAAATCAACCAAGCGATAATAAAGCCTCATGTCAGCACCCCATTTTACTGCAGCATAGCGTCCAGGCTCTCGCCAAGCACGCCCTCAATCTTGACGATCCATCTATGCGTCTCTCGCTCCACAACTTCGTCGTCATCCTCCTGCAGCTCGCTGATTCTCGGCAGCATCTCGTGCAGCATGGAAAGCCACTCTTCACCTAGTTTGTCCGTCAATGCCTGCTCGCACTTGACAGCTGCCAGTCGCACCGCCGTCTGCTCAGAGCGCAGGTGCTGCAGGAGACCAGAGTTGAGCTCCTTCTGATGTGTCTGCGAATCAGCCGCGGCAGCCAGTTGAACCGTCGCAGGGACCAAATCGGCTTCGACGTCGATCTGTGGGGCCAGCAGGAACTGTCGCAGCAACACGGGCGCAATTGCTCCAAAGTGCGCCGGAGCTTGCCAGAAGTCATCCTGGTCGTGCTCGAAGCACTTGCTCAGCGTGCCAAGCACGCGTTTCCACAAGTCTCGGCTTTCAGCATTTGCCTGTGGCTGAATCTTGCCGAGAATCTTGACTGCATCGTCTAGTACATACGTAGCGTAATTGGTCACAATCGATTTAAGGTTGTCGAAAAACGTCTGCAGGAATCCGTACACAGCGAGCTGTTGCAAGGCGTACCCGGTGCTGTCCGACCTCGGCATGTTGGAACCAGGCCACTCGACAATCTGCTGGAAAACCGGCCGGAACGTAGCGTCATTCAGTTTATAAATCATCTTCATGGCCTTTTCATGCACTGCAGCTTCCAGCTCCGATATTTGCCGTAGCATCTTCTCCCCACCTTCACCGACCGCAAGGATACGTCGGCGCAGGTCAAAAGCTTTCAGCAAAAGGCCAGAGATGATACCAGAGTGCTTGGCGACAACACTCTTCGAGCGACTTTCAATGGTCAGACCGAGGATGTTGATAAATTCAGATAAAGCCTGGCGCGTAATGCTGTTAGTAAATGCCCCACGCCTCTCAATCGATTGTGAGATATTACTCACCAAAGGACCCGCCGCAAGCGCAAACTCCCAATTGCGATCCAAGCCCGTGAGCATTTCCTTAGCATCCATCTTCTTGGCAAGAACCTCGAGGCAGAGCACGCGATTGCCATTGGTTTCGGCATCCAGATCAGCTGTAGCCGAGGTGTTTGACACACGCAGAATGTCGTCCATATACGTAGACAGCATGTAAGGCAAATGCTCTGCGAGCGAGGCTAGGAGACCGTAGCTGGCCGAATGTAGCTCCTCATCTACCGAACCCGCATCGAGGCTCTGCTCCAAATAGGCAATGGCCTTTGGCACAGCTAGCGGCAGCACTGGTACAATGGCTTCCTGCAAGACATCCACCAAGGAAGTCAGACAGAGCAGTGCCATGGTACGCAATAGCTTCTCGCTCTGTCCCAGACAATGCTCTCCAGCAATTGTAGATGCTGCAGCGACGACAGCCTCGATATCTTTCTTGCCATACTTCTCTGCAATCTTATCCACACATGTAACGGCAGTATGCTTGTAGCGTATATCTTGGGACTCGCGGATGGCGGCGGTGAGTTGAGGTAGGAATGTAAGAAGTGCAATTCTTGCGTCAGCATCGTTGTTGCTTTCCGACTCGACACGAACCTCGAGAGCCTTGAGTACCTTGTGTCGCAGGGTCAAGTCAGGTCTATCCAGAAGGTTTTCGACGGCCTTGATGAATTCACCAATAGACAGGAGGTTGAGCAATTTGGCGAGCGCAACTCCGCAGCGGGTACGGAGAGCTTTGTTGGCCTTGACGGTATCGGACAGCAGCAGAATATTCTCGAGCAATGTAGCATACGTGGAGCGAATCTCAGCAGCCTCCATATCGTCGCGATCTTCGAGTTTGGCAATCTGCGACACCAGTGCCTTGCTTGACAGGAGACTAGGAAAGGCTGCCAGCTGGCGCAGAGCGACCTTGTTGACGTCTTTGATGCCACCATCTTCGCCGGCTCCAAGAAGAGTAGCAGAGAGGCCTGGCTTGGCCTTGAAAAGGTCTGCAGTAAGGCCAAGAAGCTTCACCAATGTTTCAAGCTGAATCTCGATGCTGAAGTTATCGAGGAGCTCGGCGCTGAACTGCAACAAGTCATCGCTGGCATCGTAGCGGTTGACCAGCATGCTGACCAGAGCGAATAGGAAATCCTTGGGACCGAGAGTTTCCACAAGAGCGAGGAACAGGCCTGGTCTCCTGTGAGCTGGGACATGCTCATACGCCGTTGTAAAGCTGACCAGAATATCAGATGCACCTGCAAGAGGGTTCTTTTGCCCCTTGCGGAGGCTGGCGATAAGAGGAGGAACAACCTCCTTGATTGTTTGAGAAACAACGTGTGCAGAATAGTCGTCGTTCTGGCGCAGAACGGAGGCGCCCATGAAAGTGAAGATGGGCATGACACTATGCAGCACTAAGCTAGGAGCCGTTGTTGCTAGATTGGCAATGAGGAGCAGGGCAGCGTTCTGAACAACAGGGCTAGACGACTTTTGAATGCAGTTAACCAGCAAGTCACCGTAGCCACCAGAGCTGTCGATGCCGAGCTTCTTGTTTGATTTGTAAGCGGGCATCATTGCCAAAAGACTGCGAAGAATGAGGTTTTGCAGGTAGCCAAGCTCTGAGCCAACCACTGTTCTAAAGTGCTGCAGCTCGGAGAGAGCCGTGAACAAACCGTCAAGCAGCTCGGGATGATTCACGGGCTCAGAGTTATCCACCAACTGCAACACGAAAGTGACTTTGCGTAGAGCCTTACTTAGCTCAGGGGTCACTTGCATCATGAGTTCGCGGTTACCATCAGTAGAACTTATGCGCCGTCTTTTGTTTGGTGGCGGCTCGGTAATCATCTTAGTACCGGTCTGAATGGAGTCCAAGAAGTGTGAAAGAATATCAGTTGTAAGAGGTACAGTTCTCAGAAGGTCCGAGGCCTCCGTTGCCACAATTGGGAAAGAATCGTCTTCTCCTGACTGCTGCGATAGTTCCAGGAACTGCGCTGCCACTGTAAACTTTGACTCGGCCTTCATCGATGGCCACATTTTCCGAATGCGAGCAAATATGGCCTGGACAAGATCAGGCTTCTCATTGACCTCGGTGCTGGTCAGTGTCTCGATGAAGAAGTCAAGACCAGCTGCGTCATTTGGGACAACGATATCGACGAAGCGAGCATCTGCTTCCGTTCTCTCAATGTGTTCGGCGCGGCACATCGTTTCGATTTCCGTTTCACCAAGTGCAGCCCACCACTTAAGCGCAGGCAACAGAGATTTCGTTCGAGAAGTGCCACTCACACTCTTGACCTCATTCAAGAGCTTTAGCAATCTTTCCTTCACAAGGAGTATCGGGGTTGCGACAGCATGCTCGGAGAAGAATGACAGCAGAGAAAGTCTACCAGAGGAGGACAGGTGGTCTTTTTTATCCACAGAAGGCACGGGCTTGACGTGATATGTACCGAGCTCGATGGCACCCTTGATGACTACAGCGATGTGGTCGGGGTCCATCACACATTCTTCGATGGTTGGCAGCAGCTGAAGGTGCAGCATTCGCATGACAACTTCGGAAGTCAGAGGTTTGCTAATTTTGGACTTGCCATAAAGTGTGTCTGCGCCCCAGACCGATTTAAAGCTGGCTTTTGCGGTGTATCGACTCGAAAGAACAACAATGAGGTCTGCTGCAGCACGCCGGACCCGCTTGGAAGGGTCAGAAAGCGCAGTGATGCAATAAGGAATCAAGTGCTGCAGGTCGACCTTGAGATCGTCGCTGCCTTTCACGTTATTCTTAACCACCTCCAAGGCTGCCGTGCGGGCGAGAGCAGGGTACGGCCCAGACCAAATGCGGATGAAGAAGCTGTAGAAACCGCAGTCCTTGAGAGCTGTTTGCCGGCGCAACTTGGGGCTTTCCTCAAAGTGAGAAAGCAGGGCCGAGTCTTTCGAATGTTCAGAGACGATAGAGAAGAATAGATGGCTGAACTCGTTAAATATTTCGCCTGGCTGAGGCACAAGGCAGATCGACAAGGCTTCAGAACGTGAGTTGACACCGTCAATAGCCTTTTGAATATCGTCCCGGTTTTCGGGTTGAGTCGCAGAAGTAAGATCCGTATTGTCTTCGGTGGCCTCTGGGAGTCGGCGAGATTTGAAAGATAAGTCAAGCTTCATCTCAAGCTCCTCGATATCGAATTCGACTTCTTCAATGACTGACTGGATAATGTCGCCAGCCCTGCCAGATATTTGAGAAAGAGCGATCAGAACAGAACCGAGCTCCCTTCTAAGAGAGCCAGCCTCGTCGTTATCAGTGTTGAGCTTAAGAGCCGTGAGTAGGAGAGACTTGAAGATAACAGCAGTCTGCTTTTCTTTGAGAATTTCTCCGCTCAGGATGGCCATTATGGTTGCAAGGCCACGAGAATCACCCTTCTTGGTGAGTCGCTCAATCAGTGCCAAGCAGAGGCCGTTGGCAAGCTTGTCAACACGCCGTTCTTGACCAATCTCGACGAGGAGAGCTCCGACATCTGGAACCTTCATAAGAGCCTTTGTAACCTTACTGTTCATTTGCTTGGCAGATCTGAACTGGGCCATAATGGTCAGGCAGACAAGACCGGGCCGGATCGTCTCAGTTGACCAGCCAAGCACGGTTTGCTGCATAAACGCAGTGACCGCAGCGTCCTCGAGGCTTCCCTTGGACACAAATACTGTCATTGCCATATATGACGCAATCTGGAGACTGGGTACCGCCTTCATCATAAGTGACTCGGCAAAGATGGGCCCGAGTCTGTGCAGTAAGGCCTGTGTATTTTCAGCCTGAACTGCGGCACGTCCAGACTTCGTCTTGTCGAGCAGACCATTGACTGATTCAGTCATCAGACCGGCCCAGAATGTGATCAGCGCAGGATAGTGATATTGCTTTCGGCATGACTCGAGAGTGTATTCGGAGACCAGCGACAAGAATTCGGGGTGGTTTATGGCTTGATGCACGAGAATTGATCTGGGCGGGGCTGTCAGAGATCGAATGTAGGGATCGAGAAATCGAATCTCCTGAGGAACTGTGCGCGGCAGTATCGAGAGTAGTGTAGCGAACGCAGAAATGGTATGATACGGCAGGAATGCGAGAACTAATGAGACAGTATTTTCCTCGTGAATTCTGATGAAAGTTAGAGATGGCTTGATTGGGATTGCAATAAATATGTACCTGAATCGTCGAATGAGCCACTCGACGGCTTTGATTGCTGGCATCAGGCGGAGGCGGCCGCCGACAAGGCGTAGAAAGGCCTCGACTTGGCGGTTGAGCTCAGCATTTTCGGCAGAGGTCAGCTGGGTTCGGTCTTGATCTTGGCTCTCTTCGCTGAATATGGTGCCTTGAAAGGGCACGAACCGTGCGTCTAATTGGCAAAGATCTTCGAAGCCTTGGAAGCAAGTCACATAGAGGGTTTGAAGGCTCTGTGTAGCAGCAACCTTGGGTTCCCAAATTAGCGATTTTGAGTGCGCTGCTTTCTGGGCCTTGATGTTCAAAGTCGATTTCGACTTGGCGGCCACTTGCGCCAACTGCGCAGCAAGCGAAGTCGCCATTGTAGATATCTCACGGCCCTTTTGCTGGTTAAAACGATCGTGAAAATTGGCGGGGAGACCTGCCTGTAAAGAAGCTGGCGCCGTTGGCGGTTTTTTTTTTTTCTGCCAAAAGTCGAACTTCGGGTCTATCGATAAGGGACTTGCATAAGGTCACATGACCCAATTGTTCTCTTTGTACTCCGTAGCTACGATGCATATAATTATGTCTTGCAGAAACAATGGAGATGTCGTGATTTTCGATTTTTCGCTTTGATTACATTTCGAGGAACACGACTGTATTTTTTCCGGCTCTTACTTTTGGATCTGCTGCTACTAGATGCGCAACTTGTTGGCTTTCCTTGCGTGCTTAAAGAGGGGCTAGAGGGGCAGTTCGCATTTACTTATTTAGTACTTCCCTTCCGATGAAGTGTGATTCTGCTGCATCTGAGATTTGCTCGTGTTTATTTTTAAGAAACTGAAGCGGTAGAATGGCTGTAAGTGCTACGCGCACTGGGCATGTGTATGTGTATCAAACTAACAACGCTGTCGTCAGGTTTCATATCCACAAGTCGTTCTACTGGGCGACTCACTGTTCCAGTTCTCTGTCGACACTGACGAAGGCTTTTCGTTCGAAGCAGCTCTTCAGTCTAGTAAATGAGTTTTCTGAGAAGATGAGGAAACCAATTCTAACAGACGATGTCTAGGGTATTCCCGTCGTTTCGATGTCGTAAATCGCGGCTTGTCTGGCTACAACACAGCCAACGTCTTGAAGTATTTTGATCGCCTTTTCTCGGAGAAAACGTCATCGTCTCCAGAAATTAAATATCTTGTAACTCGGGTCGAAAATAAGACCAAGTCAAAGGCTTGTAGCTAACATGGACAGGTAATTCTTCTCGGTGCTAATGATGCAGTCTTGCCGCTTCCCAACACTTGGCAGCATGTCCCCCTGGAACAGTATGGCAAGAATTTGCGCGACATCATCGAACACCCACGTATTCGAGCCCACAACCCCAAAATTTTGCTTGTAACGCCACCTCCATTGGACGAGATCAAGACAACAGAGGATGATAAAGCAGAAGGATTCCCATGCAGCATACGTCGAGCAGCAACGAGCGCTCAATATTCTCAAAAAGTCCGAGATGTCGCTGCGAAATACGACAATGTGACCCTCATTGACCTGTATCAGGCTCTAATGGACAAGGCCATTGACATGGTACCAGGCGACTTTGAGAAGGGCGGACCTTTACCAGGCACACTGGATAACGGCAAGCGCGCAGGACTGAAGGAGCTTCTTCCAGACGGGCTTCACCTGGGAGGCACGGCCTACAGAGAATTCTACAAAATTCTATGGCCGCATATCGGACATGAATGGCTTCATCTGGCCGAGGGGGACCGCACGGGCTACGTGTTTCCAGACTGGCGAGCATTCGAGCCCAAGAAGTGAGGATGGGATAGAGATTAAGTACAGCGTTGGACGTGACTGTGAATATAGAGGTATAGATAGACTCTACCTTACTTCACGATATCTAATAACAGTTCGCTTGCATTTTGTATGCCCGTTGTCAGCTTGATTACGTGCTGTCTGGCAGTACACTTGAGACCTATAGGTACCTAGGCACTAAACAGCAGGTAATATTTCCTTACAACAGGTGTCACAACGCCCAAAACACCCCCGCCATCCCCACCGTGGCCCCAAGGCTACAGGGGCTAATAGCGGGGGACAAAACAGACCGCCAGTAGGTTAGGTTAGGTACTCTTCAGCACAATGGCACAGTACTAAGATAGCGAAGCTGTGTGCCAAAAGCATAATTCAAAATGGTAAGATAAATACAATCTAGTTGATTGGTTTTTTTTCTTCGTATCTGAAAATGTAGCCCAAGATGAAGAAGCACTCGATCCAGTAATCTATTCTTTGTAAAAATGAGATACTGCGGCTGGGCAGGTACGGAGTGACTCCAATTAAATAGCGGGAGCTCTTCTCTTTCAAACGTCCAGCGCCACCTGTCTTACAATGTCGTTCGTCGTTCCTCACATTCGCGCTAGCTTGCTCCCTTGATCAATCAAACTCAGACTTGCCTCCAGCAACGCACTCTCTACGCCTGTACCAAGGTGCCTTTTGTATCCTTGAACTCATAGTGGATGCATATCGTCTACAGCTGTGCGATCAAATATCACAATACAGTTATTCGGCGCTCGCTTCCCCGCAGCTTTCAGTTCTGTACGATCAAGCAAGTGACAGCCCTCTTGGCACCCTCGAAGAACCGGACGCACGCACGAACGAACAAGCAGCCACGCCGCCGCATTGCCTTGACCACGACGTCTTTGGCACATATGATCTAGCTTACTTATCGAAAGATTGCTCTACCACATCGTATTTCTGTGACCGTCCCATCTCGCCGTCACCTCAAAGAGTTGACAGCTTTTCTTCCATCGCCAAACTACCCCGGCCGCCTTGCTCTTCGCCCAACAAACAGCCCTTTCTTTGGAGTACAGCACGGCACTTTTGAATTATTCAACTCACTTCGGCACCATCGAAGAGGATCATAGCATTTCGAGTCACAGACATTCTACATAACAGACGCCATCGGAGGGTATCCATGCGCTTGCTGGGCCAGGCCCATGCAGCTGCACACGTTTGTTGCATATAGCCTGACGGGATCGCGAGCATGGAGCAATCGTTCCCAATCACACCAGAGGACCTGTACAACCTTCAGATGGAAGTCAAACAAGTTCAATATGCCCAGTCAAGTCACGCCGAGAGGATTTCGAGACTGGAGAAGCGTCAAACGGATGATTTAGCGCTCAAGTCTGTTTGGAATTCGCCATTCCCAGGAGTTCTTGCAGGCACTCCTCAGCAAGGTAAGTTTCAACTTGTGGAAATCTTTCGTCGGCTACAAGAGCTTTGAGCACCAGCGTTGACCCTTTACAGGACCTGTTCAAATTCCTCACAATGACGTGTTTGACGACTCTGATGAGCAGGGTGAGCAACTTCTGGGATCATTACATCTAGGACCTGCAGAAGAAGAGCCTGTCCGTCGTGGCGCTGCATCTAGAGCTAATAGTGTCCGATTCGACGAGAGTGCATTGCACGGTTCTGGTTGGAGCGGTGCGCAGAGCAACCGCCACTCAGGAGATTTTGGCTCGCGCCCGGCAAGTGGCATCTTCATGGAAAGAACCTCGTCACACAAATCCGATGGGCGTCACAGCTCGGCAGGACATTCAATTCACTCACATCATTCTGTCGCGTCTGGCCGCGCAAGCAGCGTAGGTCGAGACACTGCAGACGACGATGACACTTCTTCATTCGGCATTCCAGAGCCTCCAATCTCTCTTTTTGTGCTAGGCTCTGTTCCATCTATAATAAGATGCTGGCTGACGACAAATTTTGCCCACCGAACACTGCTCTACGCAGACGTTTGCAGCGGATCCCAAAGATCGACAATTTCGTACTCATTGCTTGAGGAACTCCATCTTGTCGAAGAGGTCGAAAAGGATGTCGACGGAATATGTCGCGCTCGCCTCCAGCTCTACTTTGCAGAGGCCGTTGTGACTAGGCGTGGTCGCAGCTCAGAGGGGTCCGAAGGGCTCGTACCATCGATGTCCGTTGCTTTTGAGGTCGTTGGGTCAAGCCAGTCAAATCCTATAGGAGAACGAAAGCCTGTTCGCGTCTTCATCGGTAGTGATGCCCTGAGAGCGCATTGTGCAGACATATTGTTTTCCAAAAATACTATGGTACTATATGGAAACGACCGCGATAGGCTACGTGTCCCATTCGTACGGCCTGAAGATGACGAGGTGTTTCGACATATCAACACCGCCAACGCGCCACCCGAAAAACAAAAATTAAATGCTACCGCAGCGCCCTTTGTTCTTGCTGAAAAGGCTGATAAAAACGGCCAAGAACCGCGTCCTCGTCCACGACGGACGCTCGGCGATGACGCCGATGTTCCGGAGCCAACGTCACCGACCACTGTTCACACAAGGGGAAGGAGACGTGGCAGTACAAGATCTCGTCGCAGTACAAACGAAGCTAAACAGCCGCGTGACTCGAGTCATGGAGGTGCTCTGTCTGGCAAGGAAGATGCCACTGGCTCTGAGTCCTCCAGACGAGAATCCTCTGCTGGCATTTGGGGTTCGTGGCGACATGGACCGAGTGGCGGCAATGATAGAGACGCTGCCTCGATCAGTGGATACCAGCCAGCGCCAGCGAGAGGCTCTCGTGGCATGAAGACTCTGAAATCAGGCAAGTCTAATTCATCTGCCAAAACTGGCGCCGCCTACGAAGCACCCCTTCCTTCGCGATCTGACGGCCGACGAAAGAGCCAGGTCAGCGTGGGCGGCGAAAGCATCAATGGGAGCAACAAGAAAGACGCCAAGCGATCTGTTAGCGCGACTAGCGATGCCCGATCTCATGCATCAACGCGCGACAAGAGCGCTGCACCGCCTGGTTCTCGTGGGGTTAACCCAGTCGGTGTGGCGTCTGCTTTCTCGTGGATGACGCCTGGTGGCAAGCCTAAAGGTTAAACAAGGAACTGAAACGGTGCTGGCAAGTTGGAATCACATGACACTGAAATAATGTAAGATGGAGCCTTGCTTGTCGACATGCATTGTAGAAATGAGCCGGAACAGAAATTGCTCAATTATTGACATAGACATGTCCGGCGCGAAGCCCTTGGTTGTTTTGAGCGGATACTAGTATACTGTAGCTCATGCCTAATAGGCGTAGCAATAGAAAAGAAAGAAATATATCTTGCTGCCAACAGTCGGAGCTAAATTTTTGGCATCGGCGGTAGGCTATCGAGGACCTTTTTCGTCTTCTCCCCCGCACCCTTGACAATGGTGATGAGGGGCTTGAACGCCGGGTGCCCGGCGTCACCGAGACACTCGTACATCCAGCTCTCGCTCGACGTGACGACGACGCCGCGCTCGGCACGCAGCCTGTCCAGCGCGACAACGACTTCTTGCCGGTTGCAGCTGCTGACGCCGTCGGCAATCACATACACGGCGTGTCCCGCGTCACGCAGGTCCAGTGCCGTCTGCGTGATGCAAATGTGCGCCTCTATGCCGACGAGAGCAATCTGGGACCCGGGCGCCAGACCCGCCACCACCTCGGGCACCAGCATCGAGAACCGGGTCTTGTCGACGGGCGCTGTCGTCAGATGCGCAGCGACGCTGGGCACCGTCGCACCGAGCTTGGCGGTCGTCTGCGTCGTGGCGCGCACGGGCACGGATGCCGCGGCGGCAAAGTCTAGGAGCTTCTCGGTCGTAGTGACGCTATTTGCCGCCGGGAAGAAGCGAATTCATGTCAGTAAAAAAGGCCAAAGGAAAGGGGGGTGGTTCATAGAGAGAGGGTGCTTGCGGAAGAACGTACACCTTGTCAAACTCGTGAATGGCATTGCGAAACTTTTCTTGCAAGTCGCAAACACTGTATTTTCCCAATGGCAATTAGCTTCCCAGTCTCGCTTGCTGTCGTCGTCGCACTGCTAGAGCAGGCCGAGGAACAGTGCGCGCAGAAAAAAAAAGACGTACAAGATGGCGGGGTTCTCTGTGCACGCGCGCGCGCGGGGTGTTAGCTTTTCACTCTTTTCCCACTGTCCCATTTGATGAATCGACAGCGTATTTGGGGGGCTCTTGAACGTACTGAACCGCATCTGGGCAGCTGTTTGGGTCATGGTGCGAGTAAACGACGGAATCGCGGTCAAAGGGCGAATTGGGGCAAACGACGAGGCGGAGTGTGGGCGGGCGGCGGCGCGGAGGATAAAGCGGGAGTGTCTGGCGAATTGCATTGACTCGTGGAATATAATGAGGCTAGCAAGCGACTATGATGAGGAAGCTCAATTTGCTCGTTTCAAAGTACAGATTTGACTTGCCAATTGCAAAGTGAAAAAGATGAAAGGAGCCGGCAACATGCCGTCACTGGACGAGTAAGTGGGCGGCGCATCTCGGACTTCGGCATGATGCGGGGTGTGTGGATGGTGAGCGGCCGCAGAACATGATAAGCGCAATTGATTCACCAAAGCTCAAAGACCATGCTGTTATAGTGACTGTGAAATTCCTGTCTATAGATTCTGCTTTTAAATTGTGCACCGTATAACAAAAATCGTTCCATAATAATCATCAAATTCCATACAACGCCGTGTCCATGCAAAAAAAAAAAATTGTCTCGCGTCCATCTATATGCTAGAACAAAGAAATTACAAAATCATGAATTGACCTCGGCAAACCAAGTTCGCAGCAGCCCAGCCAGCGCACTCGGAAGCTCCTCCAAGTTGTGAACAATCAGGTAGTACTGGAATGGAAAGGTATCGAGGTATCGCTCAATGACGACCTTGCTCTCGCCACCCTCGCTGACAAACTTGGCCTCCTTGAGCTCCAGCACACTGTCGCCCACTTTCTTATCCCTGTCGTCCATGATGATGAAGACGACCATGATGCGCTCCTCCATCGCCTCGCGGAGCAGCCTGCGAATCTCGTCGTGCGCCGACGACGGCGTGAGCCCGTCGGAGAGAATCAGCGCCAGCTGCCAGAGATCCGCGCCGGCGCCGCTGACCTGCTGCCGCGCCAGGCGGAAATTGTCCACCGTCTTCCGGATCAGCTGCGCAATGTCGGTGCGGTCCTGTGAAAACGAGAACCGCTGCAGCACCTTGGCGCCCGCGTCCGCGGAAAAGGGCTCCGAGAGCTGGTGCGCCGTGAAGACGTCGGCACCGAACCCGAGGACCCCGACCTGCCCGACCTCGAGCATGCTGAGGGAGCGAGAGACCATGACGAGGGACTCCATGGCAAGCGTGCCGGACGAGGATTCGCCCATGCTCCTCGAGTCGTCGACGCAGAGCATAATCTGGTACGTGCGCTTGGTGGGGATGCTGCGGCGCATCCAGATCTTGTCGCGCTTGTAGCTAGAGGCAATGTAGGGGATGATGCGCTTGATGTTGAGGCGCTTGCCGGTGCGGAACGCGCCGGAAAGTTTTGTTGACTGGGAAGGCGTGAGGATGAGGCGCAGCTGTGACGTCAAAGAGAGCGAATGGCTGTGTGTTTTTGTCTGGAAGTCGGACCACTCCCGTATGCAGTCGCCAAAGTCTCGCAACTGACGGTCCTCGTCGGAAATGTGTGTAATCGAGAGCTTCTCAGAGGCATTTTGAAGCGAGTCATCTTCGTCCAACTCTTCCTTCTCAACGCCATCCTTCTCGGGCGTCGGCTCTCTGTCGTAGTTACCCTGGCGCGTCTTGACGCCGGATCGACCGTCATCTTCCCGCTCATTGTCGGCCTTGGTGCCGTCTGCCTCTGTGGTATCCATCTCGTCGGGGACCTCCTCTGGCTCTTGTTCATCAGCGCCCTCGGTGACACGGCTCTCGGGATCCTGCTTCTCTTCATCAATGGCCATGGCTTCATCCATTGGCTGGACGTCTTCATTGTCTGCGGTGCCCATAGCCTGAGTATCAGGTGCAGTGCTGTCGTCTTGGAGATGCTGAAATTCTCGCTGCGCCTGCTCATCAGGCTGATCGACCTTCTCTTGCTTGACGTCTTCGGTTGGTTGAGCCTCTTTGATATCAGATTGCTGACGGTGCCAGCGTTCTAGGGCATCTCCAAGCTTCTTGAATGGGTCACTGCGCGCAGTTTCAGGTTCTGCTGCATCCTCCTCTTGCTGCTCGGCTGACTTTTCGGTTCGGGAAATGGCGCCCTTGTTTCCGGAGCTAGTAGCCTCGTCTGCGCCAGCCTCTCCCATATCACCTTCGTTTTGCTCCGCTGCGTTGGCTTGGAATTGCTCGTCCAACTCCATGGCATCCTTGTTCTGATCCTGTGCAGAGCTCTTCACATCGCTTGGGGCAGCATTGTCGAGCTCGGCTGCATTCGTGGGATCAGACTGATCCTGCGTATTCTCTTGCTGCTCTTCGTCCATTTTCTCGTCCTGCTCCGACTCTTTTTTGACCTCTTCGTCGACTTCATCTTCGCCAACAGCATTAACGTCCTCCTCTTGCTCTTCTTCTTTGTCACTTTCTTCACCTCCCTCGGGCTGCGTTGGCTTTTCCTGCGTCTCATCACCATCATCTTCCTCATCTCCTTCCGCAATGTCCTCCTGCTGTTCAGGGACAGGCTCTTCTTTATCGATGTCGGAGAGATCGTCAATGTCCTCGTCACCGGACATTTCTTCCTCGTCCTTCAAATCCAGATCCATTTCTTCGGGTAGCGCAAGCGTTTCCTGTTCTTGGACATTCTGGTCTTGCTTGTTGAGCTCTTCCTGCGCTTGGACATCTTCCTCTTCATCTTCGGCTTCTTCCTCTTGTGGGTCATCCTTGTCGTCACCATCCGCCTCCTTTTCGGCTTCCTCCTTGCTGGGATTGGTCTCGTCAGGGATTGGGTCGTCATCCTTCTTCTGCCCCTGCGCTTTATCTCCCTGTTGATCCTTGTCGGCCTTCTCTTCATCTTCACCATCCCACATCTTTTCATCAACAGCAGTAGGATCCAAGTCATCGACATCGCCAGCTTCCTCATCCATATCATTCTCTTCCTCTTCTTCCTCCCCATCCTTAGATCCATCTTCTTCATCCTCGTCAGCGCCGTCCACACTGCCCATGTCGCCCTCGAGTTCTTCATCAGCCATATCAACAGCATCCTTCTCGTCCTCCATCTCACCACTGTCTTCTTTGTTCTTCTCCTGCGCGAGTTCCGTAAGGTCTTCGTCGGGTTGGATATCCTTGCTGATATCATCGGCACCTTCACCATCGCCAAGACCAGTACCGGCTTCGACTTTGCCTTCTCCAGAAGTTTCGTCTGATTTTTCTTGAGGGGTGCAGAACCCTTGGCTGGCGATTTGGGTAAACGCACGCGTCAATATGAATCCCATATGCGCTGTAGATCTATGCACCTTCAGGGCATTTTCAACCGCTTTTTGACAAAAGAAGACAAATTCTTGTAGAATTGGCGAGACAACTGCGATCATACCACTGGCTGCGCTACTTGTTGATGTTGAGCTCAAATCCATTTGCTCGAGCAACTGCAGCGACTGTTCGATGCTCTTGGCGAATCCATCCATGCGGAGTGTCTTAATCACTGAGAATAGACCATCGTTGTGGTTCACGAACCAGCTTGGCTCCTCTTCGTTTGTCGGAACCTCGGAAGCCCTTTTCTTAGCCGCTTCTATAGCGACCAACATGGTGTCACTGAGCCTTGCCAAAATGGCCCCGAAGTTGGCTAGAGGGATATTCGGTAGCTCGAGATCTGTTGGCTTGGTCTCGACATTCGACCAACTTGAGATGTAGCGAAGAACGAAAGACAGATTGGGCGATTGTTGCATCATGTCTGTTAGCTCGGAGCGCAGCTGAACCAATGCGTTCGAGATATTTGTGTGCACTGTTTCGTACGACTCCGACGTGAGGTTTGTCGGCAAACTTGGTAGTGCGTCCAGCGTCTTGAGGTATCCATCGAAGCGTTCCGCCCAGACTCCGAGTCTTTCGATGACTGAATCGTGACCTTTGCCGAGAAGCTTTCCGTGAGAGTGCACGAGCTTGATGCCGAATCTCAATAGCTGCAAGACCCAAGGCAACAGGGTCTCAATATTGCTATCTCCATTCCGGTTCTGAATTTTTCCAAGCTTCTCGAAATGCCGCAGCTCAGTGAACGAGGCCACAGCACTCTGAAGTAAACAGAGAGTGCGAGTGGTTGTAGCGATGCTTCGCCGCTGCGCTCTGGTGAGGTAGATGAAGCCCTCGACGAAACCGATGCTGCGAGTCACTTCGGCTGAAGTCAGATCTTCAGAGTGATCGCGGGCTGACTCGCGGACTTTGGGCGCCAGGTCTAGCATTTTGTGAAAATAGTATTCCGCTTCGCTGATTGAAGCAGAGCTAGTCAAAGTGATATTCGCACCAGATGCTAGTATGACGGCCAACGAATCTTGCTCCGCGAGAGGTTCTTGAGCAAGGTTATGTCGAAGTCCCATGTTGCGCAGCTCTCGCAAGGTGTCAGCAAAGAGCTTGCGCTTTCTCGTCTTCAGGTGCTTCACTTCAGTCTTGTTCTCCTCGGTAAGAAGCGCAGGGGTTTCTTTGCGAAGCTCTGCCATAGATTCTTCCAAGCTAGATATGTACGATTCGAGATTTTCGGCGACGGTTCCGGTGATTTGAGGACTATTGGCGATGCTGTTCATCACAGAGACCGTCGTCGTCACGTTTGCCAAGCGCTTATGGCTGGCAAGCCAATCGGGGGCATTTGACTCCAGCAGGGCCAGCATTTCAGTCGGGACACCATTCTCGCTAGGATGTGCGATGCTAGCGGTCCCTGGGAATGTTGTTTCATCGGGCAGGCCCTGCGTGATCAGGGTCTTCATTTCTTGGCCCAGAACGCCACGGAACTTACGCACAAGACGGAAAAGCTTGAGATGGGACTTCTTGGCACTCTCGCGGAGAGCATTGATGTTCGTGTCCTTCCAGCTAGCCATAAGTAGCACATCCTTCATTTTCTTCTCAATCGGAGTACGGCCTGTTGTAATCATCTTATCCGCAACAGTTTCGAATCTTGCATAGAAGGCAAGGAAATTGGCAACAGCTTGCGTGATAATTGCAAGATTAGGATAATCTTGAACCAGGGCCTTCAAGTGAGCCAAAAGCTGCCTGAGGAGAGAGACTCGCGTACGAAACTGGCCCACGATTGATGTAGAGAAGTATGACTCCAAGCTTTGTAGGAGAGACGGCGCATATGTTTGCAGCTCAGATTTCGAGTCTACCATTGATAGTGGCACGGCGATGATAACTTGATAGGCGATGAACCACCATGAGTAGGCGTCCTCCTCGCACTTAGTCTTCTCCATGTCAAAGAGGTTACCCCATGTAGACAACTCAAGTCTGCGCCAGCGGATAATTGTCGCGGTCAGGGCATTGTGCAGGTTCAAGACGCCGTACTTCTGGCTGGCCCAGCCTCCGAACTGCCACTCATAAACGAGGGCGTGCAAATGCTCTACCTTGTGCGTAATCTTGGCAAGGGGCTCGGCGTGAACAATTTCCAAAACTCCGTCACATGCCTGAATGACATCGGCTAAGGGCTGCATATGACCAATTTCATCGACCATCTGTAGCTCTCGGAACTTGGCCCGAATATCATGCACAACTGCAACCAATTGACGCGCCTCAGTAAGGTTCGCGTGCGTGTAGAAGTTGTAGGTCTTGTCTGTCGGCGGTGTTTGAAGCTCATGCACCTTTTCACTTAGCAAAAGGACCACAGGCACGACGAGTTTGCTCGATAAATCCCGATCGAGGTTGGAGTGGCCCTCGGATTCGCGCACAATGCGGTTGCAAATACTGAAGCACATGCGGCGAAGAGCCGCCGAAGGCTCGTCACTCTTCAAGAAGAGTTTCTTGTGAATCTCTGCGACCTTCAAAGACGTCTCGCGTACCTCGTCCTTGTTTTTGCTTGGCTTGACAGAGGAATGCTCATCGTCATACGAGGGGAACAGTTCGTTGAACTCTTCAGCATCCACTTCTTCTTCGTCTTCCAGGGAGCCACGGAAGCGGTACATGCTTGTCCTGGCCGCTTCCTCTTTTCGATCCGCTTCGAGGCGTTTGGTCCAGTCGTCAAAGAATGAGTGGAAGCATTCAAAGACTCGCTGTCGTGACTCATCGTCGAGCTCCGACTGCCCATTGATGGCAACTTTGCTGTTCACAACGTCGAGGAATTCGAATGACTTGTCTGCCTCTGCAGGAAGTCCGCTTATTTGTAGACCTCCAAAGAAGGGAGTGGAATTCGCTATAGCATGGACAGGGCTGGCCAGCTTCGCAGCATTTGAGGCTTTGCAAAGTGAAAGTCCGACCAGGAAGCAGCGCAAGAGACTTGAGACCGGTCGTGTGATGTCCTGGTATGCCTGGAAACGTGCACCGAGGCGGTCAAGCAGTCTCATGATATTTTCTTTCAACAGGGCGAGGCCAGTCTCGCTGTCGGTGGAGCTCGCATCAGACTGCAAATTCATGATAATATCAGAGCCTACAATGGCTTTCAGGACATTGGAGAACTCGGCATGTATCTGGCTCAATTCGGACCGTTCAGGTCTGAAGATAGCAACGACCTCTTCAGGAAGCGGGTCCAGCTGGTTGATTTCGTCGATCAGAAGTTGCTGTCTGGCGCTTGAGAGCTGGCCAGCAAAGATCTCGTCAAAGACCTGGATGTGTGAGAGCTTCTCGCGCAAGAATGTTTCTAGCTTCTCAAAGAATTGGCGTTCCATCATAGGGCTGAGCTGAGGATCAATGATACGGTCGGGGACATAGAGCTTTGTAAGGCCGATAGTGAACTGAACCCAAGCCAGGCCAGATTGCATCGTGCTCTGGGGACCAGAAATGTTCGAAGCAGCAACACCAACAATAGAAGGGATGAAGTGCTCGAGAACAGTCTGTATGAAATGAGCAGGTATGTGTTCAGTCGCGGAGCAAGCATCTCGCAAGGCGTTGTCACAGCCGTCCATCGTAGTGCTGAATTGTGATGCCCTAGAAAATAGTTCTAGACCGAGAGCACGAGACGTTTCGCCGTGACTTGCAAAAATGTCAAGCAGCAGGATTTGCAGCACCCGGTTTAGCTGAACGGTGGGGTTAGCGGAGATGTCGGCGGTCATTTGTGCCATTTGTCGACCCAAGGCTGGCAGTTCAGTTTCGAGCAGTTGAAAGGAGTTGAGGGTGACTGAGCTGATGTTGTTGAGCTTGTTCCAAGTGGACAGCATTAGGCGGCCGTCCCAAGGATACTGGTCTTGATAGGCCAAGCAGTCAATGTACTGAAGCCAGGACGCAGGACCACTCGTGGTTGCGAGCATCAACCGGACTCTAGTGGAAATATCGGACAAGATACAGAGCTCAAAGTTTCCTGCTTCAGCAGTGGGCTTAGCGCGCAGCATGTCGATTTGTCTGAGACTCTCAAACTGCGAGGCAAAAAATGGCACTCGCTTCCCTGTTTCGTCCCCAATTTGACTCTCGAGCGATTCAACGACGGCAGAAAGCTCTCGCACAAGTTCGTCGGAGCTGTTGGCACCCGAACGCACGATGGTGTATGCTTGCTCCAAAGTCTGCTGAGCCTTGGCGAGCTCGGGAATGCTGGCTCTTGTCTTCCAGCGCAGCTGATCAAATCTTGTTACTAGCTGATCTAATTTCAGTACCTCATCATAGACGAACTGATTAGGGATGGGAAGAGGCCGAAGTGTATTCCAGAGCTGCTCCATGCTAAGGCCCGTGGATAGCTTGAATCCACTGGCGAAGTCGCTTTGTAGCTTTCCGAGGATATGTGAGGCCAGGGCAGCAATGGATGGGGATTCAATTTTCGCAAGCTGCTTCTTGAGCAATCTTGTGCCCTGTGTTAAGTGAGCCTGGAACTTGGCTTCATCCAATGTCTCCTCGGTAGCCAAGGCAATTGTTCGCGAGATGTAGTTCCATATCAGACTCAGGAATCTGGTAGAAATCTGATGTTCGTTCGATGGCGCATGGCTAAGATATGCACGAATAGCACTCAACACGGCCTCGATGAATGCTGCCAACCTCACAGTAGAGTCCTTTGACACAGCAGCAACACGATCACTGATGAGCGATCGCTGCAGCCTGTTCAAAGCGCCGAGTTTCGTTGTCCGAGCCAGAGACTTGTGCTGGTCAATGGACTGCTGAACGCTAAACAGCTCCATACAAGTATCGTATATGGTCGAGGTCCACTCTGCCGAATTTCCATTTTGCGCAAGGCGCGACACAGCATAGTTGTTCATTGGGTGGGCAGGCTGAGATTGGGCCGTGCCGCCGGCAAGAACATCGGGGAGTTTCGAATACAGGTCTGAGACGCTTTTTCGGGCGTCAGAGCCGTGGGGAGACTGGAGAAACTTGACAAACTGCTGCAGATGAGCTGACAGAGATGGCTCTTGCGAAAACTCGTTCGTGAAGCGCAATAGAATTGCTAGATCCTGGAGGCTAGTGTTCTGCAAAGAGATTCGCAAAGCATCAGAGGGCTTGTTGTCCTGTTCCAGCAGCTGCGAGATATCCAGAGCTGACAGGTATCTCTGCAGAGAGCTCTCAACAGGTGCGATGTATATGAGACTGGAATCCACACTTGGAGGGCTGTCGCATAGATAGATTTCAACGGCTCGGTTACGCATGGCGCGAGAAAGCTCGCCGTATCTTGGATCCACCGTGAGAAAGATTCTGAAGTCTGGATGGGGTCTCACAAGGCGTGGTTCGCCTCCTGGTCCGCAGTGCTCATTCACACTGAGGAAGCCATTGGGCTCCAGAAGCGAGTTCAGTCGATCCAGCACCGACGCGTTGCAAAGGTTGGCGTTATCCAGGACCAGCCACTGGCCGGATTCTAAAGCCTTGATAATGACTCCGTCGAGCCATTCAAATCTGGGGTTCTCAAGCACCAGTGGCTGCTCGAGAAGTGCAGCAATTTTGGATAGATGTACGCCCACATCTGAATTGGCAGGGAGCTCCTGAAGAAGCGAGGTGATAGAGAACTGAATACGGGTAATTTCGTCGCGATTGCCAGAGAAATTGTCGATCTCGTATAGTAGAACAAGAACAGAATCGGGAAGATTGTTCGGGATCATTGCCATAATGGAGTCATGGAGAAAGGCGCGCAAGTCGCGAATAGCAGCATTAACTTCCCGAAGAGGATCAGCTTGCTCAAAGCCACCTACAAGGTCCATAGTATCGATATCTGCATTCATTGGGAATACAACAAGTGGCTTCCCTGATAAAGCCGCGACATACTCCAACAACGCCGTTTTTCCGTGGCCCGAGGGGCTAGTGAGAATGCAAGGAATATTTTGCTTGACACAAATCATAAGAGACTCGAGCTCAGGCAGGCGTGGAACAATGTTGATGGGTGGCAAACGCTCAGGTTGCGAGGATGCATTTCGAGGAAGTAGTGCGAGACCAACTTGGCTAGACTCGGCATTCAGATCGTGGTAAAGACTGTGGCTGCGCGGTTCAGCTCCGAAAACTTGGGTGTAGAGCTTAGTGACTTCGGATCGATCCTGCGGCAAGCGAAAGCGTTGCCGAACCATGATGTCTAGAAAATCGTCGGCCTGGCCTTGCTGGAGAACAGGGTCGGACGAATTGAGCAGATGAAGCCAGCGGAGGACATCACGCAGATTGAATTCCCAGGGTCCGCCTTGTGCACCGAACGAGCGGTCCAACACAAGTTGCTTGTCCATGTCAGTGACAAACCGAATCAGGTTGCTGACCAAGTCGACGGGCAAGTTTGGGAAATTGTGGGATGCGATCAGCTTGAGATCCTCATCGGTAAACACGTCTGCATAGACGACAATGAAACGATTGACAAAGGATGCGGGCAGTCCCTTGCGGCCACCGCCCTGGTGGTGAGGATTTTGCGCAGCAAAAAGGCGGAAATTGGGATGGCGCTTAAAAACTTGGTCGAGCTCCGACACGTATACTTCACCACGATGATCCAGACAGGCGTTAAGACCCTCCAACACAGATTGCGACGCCAGGTTCATCTCATCAAGGAGAACCCATTCACCCTTCTGCATCGCTTGCAAAAAAGGAGCATCACGCCATGCAAAGTTACCTGCCTCGGCTCCTTCGACAGGCACATCTGTACCAAAAAGATCCATGAGATCAGTCTGGTCTGACAGGTTGATTCGAGTGAGCGGCTGGCCGCAAGCATGGGCTAGAGCAGCGACAAGAGAAGTCTTTCCTACACCGGGGCTGCCCTCGAGAAGAATTGGCTTGCACATCTGCAGGGCGCGGACGACTCGCATGGTATTTCTTCTAGTAGTTGGGGCGTGGAAGGCGAACTCTGCAAGCGGCGAAGCATCCGGGGCGCGCGGGATACTGAACGCGCCGATGGCCAGGCTATCTGGCGTTACCTTAAACTCTGGTTCAGGATCATAGATTTGAGAAGCGTCTTCGCCAATGAGCTCCGTCAATTTGTCCAGACACTGCTGTCGCTGCCTTTGGGTAGCCTGGGTATCTGTGGCGAGGATTGCGGAAGGATTCGCGCCGATACTATCAATGAAAATGGCCGACGCGCCATGGACCAGCGCAAAGGGCATATTGCTCGAGGAAGCTGAATTCATAAATTGAACCCAGACCAATATCTCACGAATCGAGAATGGTGTGGTGGCCATGGGTCGGAAAGTGGCGCCAAACCAGACTGCAAAATCAATAATGGCCTTGGTGGCCTGCTTAACATCATCCTTGAGTTTTGTGTGGATAATTTCGTAGATATCGTCATCACCCGACAGCTGGGGAACCCAAATCTCAGTGAAACGATTTCGAAGAGCGGGTGAAAGTTCCTTTTTGCCAAAATCACCACCGGGATTCATGGTCGCGAAGAATTGGAAGCCAGGCGTGCCAACCACAAAGGAATCGTTACTGCCCTTTTCGGCCAAGAGTAGCGTTCTTTGAGGCTCGAGAACCGAGTTCAAACGCTCTAGTACGGAGTCGTCTGCGAGAGAAATCTCATCCAGTAGAAAGAATTGTCCGTCCTTCATGGCTTCAACTAGAGCGCCGTCAGACCACTCGAAGAGAGCCTTGCTTCTCGTGACATTGCTTGCGATTTTGTCCTTCAGTTCTCTGTTGACTTTGTCATTATTAATGGCCCGGGATTGATAAAGCTGGTACTTTTCTTCGGGTGATGCAGGAATAGCGATGCCTGCGAGTGAGAGAGCGAGAGTAAGATCCTTATCGAGTGCATCAAGAATGGCTGCGCGATTGCGAACAGGTCGCTGAGAACCAATCAAATCCCCAGTTTCCGTGTTTTGGTGAGCGTTTACAATATGCAGCTCCTTCTTGAGAGCTTCCGCGAGAAGCTGGCAAACGGTAGTTTTGCCGCAACCAGTCTCGCCAACGAGGAGAACGGGCTCGTTGTTCTTCAGTGCCCGCGAAACCAGGACGTAGAGTCGGCGCATCGCATGGGTCCAGACAACTCCTTGGCCATTCTGCTGGGCAGCAAAGCTCTTCAATTCGGGTGCATCCTGTGCGGAGTACAGTTTTCGAGTATCAATCTTCACCTTGAATACCTTTTCGATAATTTCCTTGACAGCTTCTCTCTCCTCGTCATTACGGACTCGTTCGGCGAGAAGCATGAAACCATGCGCAGCAATGTCTTCGCGGGTCTCTGCTTCGCGTAATGCCCATCGGAAAAGATCTCGAAGAGTGGCAAAACTGTCCTTTTGCTCAAAAAGTCGACTTGTCTGGCGAAGTCTGGAGAGCTCCTTATAGACGGACACAATACGGCGACAGTCAGGAGGGGATGTATTGCGACTGCGCTGCTGTAAGATAAACTCCAACTCGTCTTCTGGAATGTCGTCGAAATGCAGCTCCAAGAAACGATTCCGGAAAGCACGCGATAGAACTTTTCGTCCACCATAAAGACCGGGCGGGTTCTGGGTCGCAAAAAGAATAAAATTATCATGCGGTCGAACAATTTCTTGCGTCTCGGGAATAAGCAGCTCACGATTGTCATCGAGGAGTCGGTTTAGAGCTTCGAGAACATCGGTGGGGGCTAGGTTCAATTCGTCAAGAACTATCCAATGTCCAAGTCTCATCGCCTGCACAAGGACTCCCTCCTGAAACCTGAGTTTGCCGTCTGATCCAGACACATAAGTGCCCAGATACTCCTGTAAGTCCGTATGCTCGTGGTTGTTGATTCGTACAAATTTGTTGCCAGTGAAATTAGCAAGATACTCAATCATACTCGTTTTACCAGCGGAGGTTGGACCCTGGATGAGAATGGGAAATCTTCGTGTGGAAGTGGCACGAACGAGGTTGAGCAAGTTGCGCTCAACGTATGGTGTAATGACGTAATCTGCTCTCTCCACGGGCTGTTCATCTCCTTGGAAGAGCCAATATTGTCTATCGCGCGCCTTATTTTGAAACTTTACATAGCTCCTACCGTCATTAGGATGCTTGGGAGGCTGCGATAAAAGGGAGTGTGGGTCGCCATGGCTATCAAGTAGGTGATGGTAAATGAGCGGCACTAGCATATCCTCGGATTGTCGGTCAAGCAGTGTCAGAAAACCCATTGAGAAGCCCTCGTACAATGCTCTACGGACGCCGTATAGAGATCCGATAGTATTAACGTACGTCAGTACACGAGTAAGGGTTCGCAGACTGAAATGCGGAACTTCGTTGGCTCCATCAACAATTCGTTTCTGCTCAGCCAGTTTCTTGGTGTTGAGATATAGTCGCGCAATATCGTTTGCTGCTTTGTCATTTTTGTTGCTTGTGCTGCCCAAATATGTCTTGATAATTTGAAGTAGATCCTTTTCGTCGGTGTCCGGACTCTTGACATAAAGTTCCGTAAATCTAGAACGGATCCCGGCCGGCAAGTCTCTTTTACCGATATCTGTCGCCGGGTTCATCGCACCAAAAATGCGGAAATTGGGATGCGCGATAATCTTTTGAATCTCGCCAGTCTCGGAAAGCAATATCGAAGGTCGTTCATTCGGCCCTGTGAGTAAGTCTGCGATACTCTCCAGAGTATCTGGAGACGCCAGGTTGATTTCATCGAGGAGAACCCAGTCACCATTTCGCAAGGCTTTGACAAGGTTGCCTTCAACGAAGGAAAAGGCAAAACCACCCGGTCCTGCTGCGATTTGCACCTCGAATTGTTCAAGATTTCGAGTGAAAGTCTCCCATCGGGGTCGGAGGTCCAGCAGGCTTTGGAGTTTCGACTGTGTTTTCCTTCGCTTTGTCGGCTGAGAGTCGTCTTGTCTCTCCTTCTGAGCTTGGGCATGAGCCTTTTCCAGTTCTGAAACGATTTTGACGAACATTTTGGGTGCTTCTTTCCACAATTTTGCAACCTTGGACCACTGAGACTTGACAAAGCATTTACCAATCTGCTCCAAGTACTTTTGGTTTTTGGAGGCCGAAATACCGGTCGCGTCAAAAAGATCTTCAAACTCTTCCTTGAGCGGAACTGCAAGACTGCGCACATTGACCGGCTTGAATCCACCAAGAAGATCTCCAACCTCGCTCTGTTGCGAAAGATTTACCGCGATAAGCTTGTTACCTAAAGAATCTGCCAGCTGCTGCACAACAGTCGTCTTGCCGATACCAGTCTCGCCGACCAGTAGTACTGGCTCCTCAAGCTTGACAGCAACGGCTATCTGCTCAAGAAGTCTTTTGGCATGCACAGTACTGGCAAAGGGCTGTTTCGGCTTGGCTGCCTTTGGTTGAACCCGCTTCTTTCTCAAGGTTACTCTGCCAATCGCTAGCTGAGTTTCGCTTTCGTTTAGGGGGGGTATATTGGCAGTCAAATAATGCTCTGCCCGGTCCCTAGACAAGTGCATCTCTTCAGCAATGGCAAAGGCCAGGTGCTTGCTCAAATCAGCATCCGGACAGCTTCCCAGAAAGCAATCTACAGCCTCCATGAACATCCAGTCCCTGGTTGTTTCCGAAATGGGCTCCTCTCCAGTTTTCGATCCTGCGACCAGCAGACATTCTTTTAAGCGACGACACCACTTCAATAGATCTCGGAGATTGGACTGTCTATCCATTACGCTGCGTCCACGAGCGGTCGCAACAGGAGCACTGCTCAATCGGGCCAGCCGACGATGAACAGCTAGAATTCCAGCGATGTATTTCCGGAGAATAGGGTGTGTTTCGACGACGACTCGCTCAAGTTCAGAATCTGTTAGCTGTTCTGCGTGAAGGGATTGCCAAAAACGCATTCCCACCAATGAAGGCAAGTTTTCGCGGCCGTTCAACCCTCGTGATGTTCTAACTGTAGCGAGGAGGCGAAAGGTGCTAGCTGCTCGAATTGTCTCTCCACGGCTGGGAATGAGGAGCTCATTGCGCTCGATCAACGGTAATAACGTGCTTAGGACCTCAGTCGGTGCTCTGTCGAGGTCTTCGACGAGAACCCATCTTCCTTCTTTGACGGCTGTAGTTAGCACGCCTGGACGCCATTGAAAGCTACCCGGCTTCGTATCGGTGGAGTATAGACCAATGAGCATTTTTGCGTCAGTCTGCTCATTTAGATGCAGTGTGACCATCCCAGAATGCATTCCAAGTTGAGTCGCAATTTCCTGAACTAGTGCAGTCTTTCCAACTCCAGAAGCACCATGAAGCAGAATTGGCCCAGGGTTGCGCAACAGCTTCGCGAAGTTTTCCAAGTTAGACATTGTTGTATCGGTCAAGACCAAGCTAGGCGGATCGCCTGTTGGGCCATAAGGGCGTGGCAGTAGTACTTGTCCGTACGCGACAGAATATGGTGTTGATTGTTGCATGGTTTTTTCGGTAATAATCTGTTCTTGGGCGTTTTTCAAGATTTCTTGTCGCAAAGCAAGCACCTTCTTCACTCGCTCATGTTCGTGCAGTGACAGAAAGCCATAGTCGATTTGGACGCCGTCAAATTCGGCGGTAATAGCTTCGTCACCTATGTGCATTTGTACCAAGCTCTCCAACTTCTTATCCGAGGCGTAGAGAAGCTGGCAGAAGATACGAATAGCAAGATATCGGACAGCGCGACTATCATGGGCGAATAGGTGCTGCATGAGCGCAGCAGAGACAATGGAGCTAAAGGCGCGCAGATCAAAACTCAGAAGTCTCCATGTTGACAGTAAGCACCTGATCAAGTCTGATTCGTCCAGGATCGATGAAATGTCGTCTAATTGCAGAGGTTGCAGCCGCAGCGGCGAGGACTGGGTGAAGCTCTCACGAGCAGGCTGGCTTCGGAGAAAGGTGGCGAGGTCGGGGCTAAATGGTAATAATCTAGCTGCAGCGGAGACAGCACATATACGCTGCAAGTCTGACTTTGCGTCGAGAGCCCATCGTGCGCAAATGTCGGGGA
This sequence comes from Beauveria brongniartii, assembly GCA_030782485.1. Classification (NCBI taxonomy): domain Eukaryota; kingdom Fungi; phylum Ascomycota; class Sordariomycetes; order Hypocreales; family Cordycipitaceae; genus Beauveria; species Beauveria brongniartii. The sequence goes on from JARJPP010000200.1 coordinate 36,179, forward strand.
ATACATTCTCAAAATGCACATATATGCGATCTGTAAGTGTTGGAATGAGAGCCGCCTGCGCGACGACATCCAGCAGGCTTGTGGAGGGCTGGCTCTGAATCGCGACCAGTAAATCGGCAGGCAGATGGTGTAAAGCAGTCGAATCCTGTAAGAGCGACCTCCTCTGCCGTGACACATCGATCAGGGCCATTATGGCGACTGTCTCGAAGATTTTTTTCTTGCAACCTTCAAACAGGTTTGCAGAAGCGCCAATGACCTTTGGCCGTACACTGAGCTTTCTGCTGGCTGATAGCTTAACTTTTTTTTTTTTGGCTAGTCTGGCAGGGATCTGAGTCGGTGGTGGTACTACAAATATCCGGGCCAATCAGCGGCGGGAAAATTAGTAGCTGCGGGCCGCTAGGCCTTTTGCTTCGGGCCTGGCTGTAGAACACCAAAACTTCAGGGTGACTGTCAAGCCACGAGAATCTGCACGCGACTCGGTCCCTCACTACATCTCTTCGCCCTCTCCGTCGAACCACGCATCTCCAGGCACACCAATTCCTCTCTCACAGTAATGGCCATGTCCTGCCGGTACGCGGCGCGTTCGTGCGCCCGCCAATTGCGCCCTGCCAGCGCCCTCCGAGCCCCAACACAGACTGTGCGCCTCGGTGCCATATCGAGACGGTACAACTCGACAGAAGCTGCCGCCGAGGCTCCCGCGAACCCCAAGATTGCCGAGATTGTCGACCAGATTAGCAAGCTGACGCTTCTCGAGACTGCCGATCTCGTCTCTAGCCTCAAGGTACGAATTGCACCTGCCGTCCCAGTCTTCTGGAGCCGTCGGCAGTTCAAAGCTGCTACGAGCATCGTCGCTCACACCTGACATGTATGCTGACGACACAACTCTCAGACCAAGCTCAACATCCCCGACCTCCCCGTGGGTGGCTTCGCTGCCGCTCCCGCCGCTGCCCCCGCGGCCGTCGAAGAAGCCGAGGAGGCTGCCCCTGCCGCTGCCGAAAAAACCCTCTTCACTCTTCAGCTCCAAGAGTTTGATGCTGGCACGAAGGCCAAGGTCATCAAGGAGGTCAAGAGCTTGCTCGGCCTGAGCTTGGTCGAGTCTAAGAAATTTGTGGAGAGCGCGCCCAAGATGATGAAGGAGAATGTCCCCAAGGAGGATGCCGAGAAGATTATCGCCACCATGAAGGAGCTTGGCGCCAAGGTCACCATGGAGTAAAAAAGCAAAGCGTGCGTCGCGTGCATAGCATCGGGTGTGAGGCTGCAGGATATGAGAGGGTCGTGATCCCCATCATCGATAGAGCGCCTCATGGCATGTATAAAATCATGTGTATTAGTATCTAGCAAAACAAAATCAGATTTCATCCCTGTTCCAAATAGCGCCGATATCCAAAAACACTTTTCGCTACAGGGTATGAAGTTTTCAGTATCGCTCATGCGATAGTCTTTGGGTATCTCGACCACAGCAGCGCCTTCAACCATGAACCAATTATCCAAACGCCATAATGCCCGACAATTTTGAATTCGCCTTGATTCTAAGTCGGATCAAATCATATCCATCTGCTACCGACGCTCGCCATTCGCAGCCCGCTGGTGTTGACACAGCTGCATTTCCATTTCGGTGTCAAAGTCGGCGTTCTCCTCGGTAATGAGTCGGTCGTCGTCCTCGCCAAAGTCGCTCGTCTCGTCCCAAAGCTTGTTCATCTCAGCACCCTCGCCCTTTGGAATGGCCCATATACTCTCTCGTTCACGCTTGTGTCGTTCGCGGTCCTCCTCGAGGCGCTGCTCGACTTGGCGCTTGTCCAACCGCCCCGGGCCGACTCGCTTGGCTTGCTGGCCTGGAAGCTGTTGCGGCGTTTGCTCCGCGAGTTCGGCATTTTCCACAGGAGATGAAAGCCCAAGGTCACGGTCCTTGGTACCGCGCTCTTTGATCACATCTTCGATCTGCGCTGCGACCTGGTCGTCGAGGAAACCTTTACCTTGCAACGCACGGAGGACCTATGGAGCATGAGCATGACATCGGGCCTGTACGGTGAGTGAGTTGTGCTTACCTTGCGGACAACTTTGACATTGGCAGCTCCCGATCCATCATCTGGGGCCACGGCATCTACGACGCGAATGATGTCGCGCTGCATCATGCGGACGTAGTCTGGTTGGCCTTCTCTACTTGCCTGGTCAAGGAAGTGCTCAATGAAGTACATTATGTTGGCCCGGGTATTCATGTTGGTCTGCCGTTAGATTAGCGAATGGCATGGACATAAATTGGGAAACTCGGGCAACGAACCCGCTCGACTTGTTCGAGAATGCAAGAGTGCAGGTCCTCGTGCCATTCTTTGTATCTCAGAGCATACTGGGTCGCCTTTTGAGCTGAAGCGACGGACGCATTGAGATGCTGAAGCTGGGCGCTGAATCGCATGCGCACCTCGAACGGATCGGCCATCTTTTCGATACGGCCAGGGAGGCTGTGATGCTAGTGTGTCTCTGTGCAAAAAGCAGCAGCAGAGTCTGGCGCTACCGTATGCAAGTTATTGAGGCACACAGACTGTGCCTTTGGCAACGACAGAAGCTCTGTCAAGACCATGAGTTGCAGGTGGAGTCACTGCCTGTCAGCATGGTAGAACAAAAAAAAAAAAGCGGGCGGACATTCGCTACAGTTTAGCGGGCGTTGCGCTGTAGTCCGCTGGAAACGTTCTGTGAAGCACCCCGCCACGCGCAGAGCACTCAGGGTGCGAAATCGGCCAGCTTCGGGGTGACGTCCATGCCACCATCATCGGCTTGAGATAAAACCTTTGCCCATCTTCAACCAACCCGTACTTGACGCTGCGGAGCTCCATTCTACATTGTCTGCTCGAGATCAAAGTTCAAATCACGGTTTATCTATATCATTGCATTGGCTACTCGCTTGATTGGCAGATCGTGCAGCTTCACATTGAACAATTACCCCTCCAAGTCTCTGCGCGACATCTCGCTACCCGTGACCAATATGTCTTCGGATTCTGGCTTCACCCTCACCGTCCTGGGCTGCGGTACGTCCGACAGATAACGACGTCACCTCATATCCCCAGCCATGCTAACTTCATTTCCCAGGCACCATGGGCATTGCCATTGCCAACGGCGTTCTCTCCTCCTTGGCTGCCGGTGTCACACCCGGCGACGACGTCCCCGCTGCCCTGCCCTCCAAGTTCATCGCCTGCGTCCGCAGCGAAAAGAGCGCCGAGCGCGTCAAGACGGCACTGAGCGCCCACTCCTCGCGCGTCGAGGTTGTCCGCAACGACAATGTCGCCTCCGTGCAACAGGCACAGGTCGTTCTCCTGGCCTGCAAGCCTTACATGGTCAAGGACGTGCTCGGTGTCTCTGGCATGGCCGACGCCCTCAAGGGCAAGCTCCTCGTCTCGGTCTGCGCGGGCATCACCGCTGAGGCCATGGAGGAGGCCATCTACGGCAAGGTGCTCACGGGTGACCCTGCGGAGGACGGCCGCTGCCGCTGCATTCGTGCCATGTGCAACACGGCTGCGCTCATCCGCGAGTCCATGACTGTCATCGGCATCTCGAACCCGCCGCTTGCGGACAAGGACAATGCCCTCATCACCTGGATCTTCAAGCAAATTGGCGACGTCGTCTTCCTGCCTGCCAACAACATGGACGCGTCGACCGCTTTGGCCGGTTCTGGCCCCGCAATGTTCCTCCTGATGCTTGAGGCGGCCACGGACGGCGCCGTTGCCATGGGCATTCCGCGCGCCGAGGCTCGCCGCATGGCTGCCCAGACCATGAGAGGCGCTACCGGCCTGGTCCAGAGCGGTGAGCACCCGGCTGTGCTCCGTGAGAATGTCTGCACTCCCGGTGGCTGCACCATCGGTGGCCTGCTGGTTCTTGAAGACGGCGGTGCTCGTGGTACCATCTCCCGCGCCATCAGAGAGGCCACCGTTGTTGCCAGTCAGCTTGGCAAGGGCGTTCAGAACGTCAACGGCACTCGTCCATACCTGCAGTAGCTCAAAACACCACAACAGCTGGGCTTCATGAAATACGACCAAAAGTACGAAGAGTATGATGAGTTTTTTCTTAATGACCACTGGCCAACGCGCATACCCAAATACTAGATTACAGTTGACACAAACATTCTGTCCATCCTTAACGCCGTGAATATGATCCCCAATGTACCCAACCATTTCCACTCAGATGAAAGACTTTTACTCCTCGTTGACTCGAGTCCGCTTGCTGGAAGTGGATTCCGCATCGTCGTCAATTTTGCGCTTTTCCTTGGCTGCAATGACGGGGCCGGAGCCATGCGCCGCTAACAGCCTGGCATATTCAAGCTCGACACCCAGTAACGTCTCGCCCAGCTTGCCGATACGCTCAGGGAGTTCAATTTGCGCTAAGATGTCCCGGTTGTGTCTATACAGTCTCTGCTTGACGAGAAGTTGCCACAATCGCTCCAGATGCCGGTCGGCGGGAGTTTTTGACGGAACCTTCACATCGTAGTCGATGCGCGGGCGAACGGAGTCCGGGAGTTGTGACATGATGTGCATCTCCAGGACGCGCGCAAACTGGCGCGGTGCAATCTTGGTCTTGGCCCGGATTACCTCGAGATTCTCGCCGCCCTTGATCAGCTGCGGGATCAGTCCCGTCTTACCGACTGTGACGCCTGGGTCCAATCTTAAAGCAGCAAACTCGGGGACAGTGCGCAGAAACTTCAAGTCGCAAGCATCGCGGAGCTCGTCAAAGGCCTCATTTGGGTTTTCAACCGTGAATTCATGCGTTTGAGCGTGCTTGTGGTAGTGTTCAAAAATCGACCTGTACAGTCGGGCACCATGCCCGCTGCCTTGGAAAGGGGGTAGAATCAAGAACTGGGAGAGTCGCGTTCGGCAAGGCAGTTGTGCCAAATCCAGATCACCCCGAGGCAGCTCCCAATCGTGGTTTGGAGACGCGGGAGGGGTCGGTGGAGGTTGGAAGTAGAAGAACCGGTAAACAGTTGAGTAGCCAATAAAGGCGTACGAGCTCTTCTCCGGGTCTGCAGATGACGGCTGCTTGCGGTACAGCAGGAACACAGTCCAGCGATCTGCATCGGACATCTCAGTCTCTGAAGAATCGGAATCCGGGGTCTGACCAATGTAAGATCCGCCTTCGATAAAGAGAGGAACCAGCAGTTGGACGCGATTGTTGAGTTGTTTGATCGCAGGGTCTGCCAGTGTGCCCTTCCAGATTTCGTATGTGCCATCGGTGCCCTTAAAGCTCGAATGAAGTTCTCCCGGAGGTTTCCAGTCATCGCCAAGATTTTTGGAGTTGCTTTCGAAGTCCGCAGCTTTGCCGAACGCAACTAGAAATCGTCAGCGCTTGTTGTTCGTGCATTTGAGCTAAATACTGCTTACTATCAGGAAGCTGAGCATCCTCCTTTAGCATGCCCATAACATCCATGGGTTCGGTTTCTCCAATGGGAGCGAATTTGCTGCTATACGACATTTGTACGTGCGGGCGCATATCGTTTGCGCGGTATCTGAGATTGATCTTGAGATCCTTGTAGCCAAAGATTTTCTCATCTTCGCCAAAAATGGGATAGGTAAAGCTCGGATTGAAGGTGGAAAGCGATTGAAGACCCGAAGCTGTTGGCGCAACGAGACTGATATTCAAGGCTGTGTTCGAGTCGGCGAGCCCTAAGCCAAGGGTCAGAGGCTGCACCAGCTGAGCTACAAATTCAACGACTTACAGTCTTCAAGATCTGTGAGGGCAGCCATGGTTGATCTGGGCCGACTCCGACTTTGTACAGGTATGATTTTCTGACGTTGGTATAAGAGGCGTGTGGCTCAGGTGAAGGAAATTGTCCGGCTTGGTGGTATGGTGAAGCTTGAGGACTGGGCGATCTGGCACGCGAACCGCGTCGTGCCTCGCGCTCGTTAAGTGGTTTCTGCCTAAAACCTGAGGCTAGAACACCCAAGCTACCTATCTAGTTGACAGCCATAGAAGCCATCGCTGGCAGCCTAGTTTTTGCACTTTATGCTTCACAGGTTAAAAGAAGCGAAAATCAAATTCGATTTTTTTTCGGTTCTAACAAGGAATTCCTACGAGTTTTTACGTATGGCCATCTCTTGCAGTGAAGTTAGACTTCACATCGGCTACCTTACAAAGGGTAGCCGCCGCTTCAGTGGCTCGCAGTGGAATTATCGGGCATTTATTAGTACAGGTCTAGAGACAATGGCAAGTCCATCGGCCATATGAGTATAAGGTGATAAAATTATCTAATAGTTGTGACCGGTTCTTCCACTGTTAAAATTCTCTTGGGAAGTTATTTACCCCATTCTCAGAAATTCTGGTTGATCCATGCTGCGGAATCGCATATAATCTCGTCCCTGGTCTGAAATCCTTCTGTCGAGTTGAAGGTGGTGCTACCGAAGCACTGCCCAGGCCAATCCGGATCCGTGGCGCTGTTCCGCCAGCAAACTGCATTACAGGGATTACTTTGGCCCGATGTAATTGCCGTCTTGTTGCGGATATTGTACTCCGCACACATATCGATGCAGTCATTGAGGCTCGCCACAGGTTGGTTGACGAGGTTGACCGGGGGCTGTTTGTAGCTTCGCGCACAAATTTTGCGAAATTGGTACAAGTTGGAGCCTTTTCCGTTGTATATGGTGTTGTTAGACGAAGGGCAGTCGCGGTAGAGCGTCTGCGTCGGGCTGACCACCTCGGTAGAAGTGACGAGTGTCGCGGGTCCTTGGGTACCTGATGTGGGAGTTGCTGAGCTGGAGGATATGACCTCTCCTGAAGATGAGGACCCTCGAGACTTTGAGCTTTTGGCAACAATCAGGCCCGCTGCTACGCCAGCTGCTACAGCGGCCAATAGAACAAACAGGAGGACGAGAAGAAGGGCTCTGGTGCGCGTGAACCGGACGCCGCACAGACTGTTTTGTGCTCGCCGTGATGGCGGCTTTGAGTCGTTGAGATTCGAAGATTTTTGTCTCTCGGTGGTAATTTGGGTAAAGATCTTCTCCTCTTGCACTGGAATCGGCCCCGTTGCCGCCGTGCCGTGATAGACTTCAAGATCAGAGTATCCGGTCGCCATGGGGCGCAACACCTCAGTATCGAAGGAAAGAGAAGCCGGTGAGCCGATGCAGGTTGCAAAATTGAGATTTGCCTTTTCGGAGTCTACACTAAAAAAAAAATAACAAGAGTTGGGTACGATGCTAATATAGAGATGCATTTAGCTGTAAGCGCCCACTTCCTTCAACCGCCTTGCAGTTGTAGGAGCGCTGTGATGATTGGACGACAGCATCAGGATTCGAATTCCCCTCGCAGGAAAGTGTTTCAACTGCTGGAGATCCGCTGGGCTCAGCCTTGTCACAAAGTGGCTCTGACTATTTTGCGATTGTTTCCGTTTCCTTCCTAGATGGGTGGTGGACTTGCCTGGCATGCTGCTGTAAACGTCAAAGTCGCACAACCTCATCGATTCGGTGTGCTACAAGATGTTAAGCCTACCTAACTATGTCACACGAGGGATGTAGCTGTAGTTGGACACAGGGCGGAAGACAGACAGTCGTACGGCAACCCCTGCGGAGGCCCGCATGGCTGCATAGACTATCGACGGCTGCATAGGTAGAATATCGACGCACGCAGTTGAAACCCTGAGGAGCAGCTTGTACTGGTATCAGTGAGGGTGCAAAAGCAATGGTCGGTGGCTAGAGCTACGCTGTCTGTCGATGTAATAAGCAACGTGCTGTGAATCAGGAGAAGAGTGTCAAAACGGATGCAGAACCTCCGCCACATTCAATGCCTACCTACCTGTAAGTTAAGTGGTGAGCGCCGCTACAGTACCTAGGTATAGAATGACCAATAAATTGCGACACCATGATAAGTTACAAAGGTAGAGAACAATTCCATACAATATGACTCAAAGTTCATGGTATACGACTCGGAATAATATATCTTGTATTCATGTTTCGTATGATTTGTACATCTAGACCAACTATTGATGATAGCAGCAGCAATCTCAGTAGGTGTACTCTGTACCTACCTAGGTACCTTGACGTGCTTGAGGTACCTACCTAGGTACCTAGGGAGGTAGGTAGGTACATTTTGCAGGGTGCTGTACTGGCGCGTTGGACCCACAGGCTAACGCTGCGTGCGGTGCGCTGAGTGACAGCTAACAGTGGCTTGATGAACCAAACTTACGTCACGGGGCTGCTGATGCAGATTGCAACTTTGCGACAACACATCCCTCGCATTACTTTTCGCAAACCTCCATCAGCACTGCTCGGATGGCTTCGAAATTCGTCGCCGAGTATGTTTAATACAGCAAGCCGCCCGCTGCCGGTGGGCTCCATCATCTTTTCGATACTTGCACTCCTCGTCGTGTCCCTGGTAGTCCTGCTCATTCTGCGACACTACCTGCCGCTTCGGTCGACGCCAGGTTTCTACTTTGTGCCTATCTTCTTCGCGATATGGCTCCCGTCCGTCATTGTGCTTCTGGTGCCGATAGACCTGGCCTCGAGCGCAGGGACGGATGATGACGGAACGCGAGGCATTTGGCTTCCCGAAAGGGTCATTCTCGTCTCGTGGAGGATAACATATTGGCTGACATTCGCCTTGACTTGGTTTGTATAAGACGGCGTCCAACCATGTATACTTCTAACCTCATGCAGGTTTATTCTACCGATCCTTGGCGAATACTCCGACGCTGGATATCGCGAGCCACACGACCGACTGATGTACTCGCTCCGGTCGAATGCACAGTTCTACGCCATGGTGCTGGGTTCCGCCATAGTTGGGCTTGCGTACGTGGTCATTCGATATGACGTAACCTATGATTCTCTCAAGGGTGTCGTGATGGCTTTGGCCTACTGTTGGGGCTTAGTTTTCGCCATCTACCTCATGGGACACGGACTGGTCTCCATACCGAAGCGCCTGATTCGCGACGCCAACATAGCGAACAAACTTCGCCGACTGCAGGCAAAAGCGCCAAAGGCATACGAGAAAATGGAAGATTCCGCGACGTCGTTGGAAGAGATTGAAGCCCAAGTTGCGGAACTCGCGAAGCGCAAGATGGGCAGCGCCGCCGACTTTCGCGACTGGATCGAAGAGCTGCAAGAAATTGCCAACGTTGCCGAGACGAGGCCGCACGCCACGGCCTTTGATGTGAACACCATGGACCGAACTGTCCCCAATGTCATGACATCAAAGTACCTGGCCGACCTCACACGGCGGCTGATCCGGGCCAAGCACACGAGTTCACGTTTTGTTCAAGAGTGGCATGATTTGGTAAACGAGGCCGGGAAAACGCAGGAGATTCTGGATTCCGCGGCGTCAAAAAAGCTCGATTTTGGAGACGTTTCACTCCACGGGGGGCTATGGGATAAAGCCAAGCTCCTTAACCCCTACACCAGGTATCTATGGCACTATCAGATCGCGCCGTACATGCAGATCGGTCTCGGAATACTACTCACCTTGGCGTCTGCATGCGTTATCTGGTCCGAAGTAGTCAAGCTGCCATTTCCCCACCTGTCAGTCATCCGTCTGAGTGTTATTCACCACTGGGTCGGCGACAGGGCCGAAGTGGGCTTTGCTGGGCAAGTCATTTCCGCCTTTTGGATTTGCTACATGTGTGCTGCTGCGCTCGTGACCATGACCGAAGTCAAGGTGTGGCGTGGGCGAGCCCTTGTGCGGCGCAACACTGGCTACGAAGCCGCTTTCTGGTACGCGATGCAGGTCGCCAAGCTGACCGTACCACTGTCCTATAACTTCTTGACCTTTTTGTCCAGCGAAGTGTACACAAAAACTGCGTTCTACGGCTTCTTGGGTCGTCTGGTAGACTTTACCCACCTCGGGCGCTGGTTTGACGACTTGTTCCCTTACTTGTTGATCATCCCGGTCATTGCGGCCACGTTTGGCTTATACGGCAAAGTAAAGCGGCTATTTGTCGGCATTGACCTGCTCGACGACGACGAGGAAAACTTGACCGGTTACGGCACGGGCTCATGGCGCGAGGGGCGCGACTTGATCGAGAGAGAGCTGGGCGGCGAGACCATTCGCCGTCGCGACGAGTTGTTTGCGAGACTGGCCACCGCAAGCAGCGGCAGCGGCCGGACCGCCCCTGTTCTCTCGGTGCCGCCCGGCGAAAGTGCTTCACGGGGCGCACCGCGGACGATTGGCGTAAGCTCGGCAGCAGGTGGCCAACGAGCGGGCGCCTCTGCCCATCGTTACCTGGACGATCCGCCCGAGGACGATGGCCTCATTCAAATTATTGGCCACCGCATGAAGAACACGGTGGATAATATAGAGACGCCCAAGTGGTTCCAGGACCTGGGACAGGGCTTCAAGAAGCCAAAATGGATGGGCGGCGGCGGTAATAGTGCCAGTAGCCAAGAAAGAAGCGATATCCGGAGCTGGTTTGGCGGGATTAGCAACAACAGCGACGGTGGACAGATTCGACTGTAACACTAGACTCGGCATCTTTCTTGGCTTTACTTTAGCGAAATAGACTTCTGTATAGGCACCCACTAATATCAAAACATTCTTACACATTGAGAACCACAATGGTCTTCCTTGCCGGTATGAGACTCGGATAAATAGAAAGCTAACTCACGACTCTTCTTCAACGACAACGACATCGTCCCTCCAATCTTTCCATTCCTCCTCCGCCCTGACTGGCTTTCGGAAGCGAATCCACCGCGCGCCACGCATTCTATAATACCCCGATACCTTCTTCATCGCGCGCCCCCAGCCCAGCCGCTCTCTGCGCCACGCGCTCGCCGCCCGCACGATTCTGTCCCCATCGGCGACGAAGCCGCCAGCAACCGCCTCCTCCTCCGCCGCCGCCGCCGCCGCCGCTACACTACCACCGCCGCCGCTGCTCGTCGGCATCTCGACCCAGACCTCTGCCAGGCGCAGCCGATCCAGGCAAACAAAGCCCAGCGCCGCCGCGACCGCCACGACGCTCGCGGCCCAAAAGACCCAAAACTGGGCGCCCCCGGGCCCGTAGCGGCCCTCGACGGCGAGGACGCCCGAGACGATGCTGACGGGGAGCAGCGCCGCTCCGAGGTACGCGATGCGGTCGAGGCTACGCGTGTCGTCGGACTCGGGATCGGCAGCGGCGGTGGCGGGCGTAGCAGGTGGACGGGCAGTGGCGGTGACGGCGGCGGCGGCGGCGGCGGCGGCGAGCTGGATGCGCAGCTGCACCCGCTGCGAGAGCTCAGACCACGCGGCAGCTGCCGGGCCCACGTACCCGAGGCTCCGGCGGGCGCCGCCGCGCACTCTGTCGTCGTCGAGGTTACGCTCGAGCGCGACAGCATAACTCCAGAGCAACCGCGCGGCGGTGTCGTCGAGCGGCAGGGCGCCGAGACGGGCGGTCCAGCGGTCGTGGACGAGCTCGGCGAGCATCTCTTCCAGGGCAATCACCTGCTGCTGCGCGTGGTCGATGGCGCTGGCGAGCTCGTCGTCGAGCGTCACGGTCGAGGCAGGCCCGGCAAGTTGCGAAGGGCCATGCCGTCTCGGCGCCGCCGCGCCGTGCTGCAGCGCCGAGCGTCTCGTCGCTGCATCTTGGTGCGTCAGCCTCGGCTCCTCCACCTTGCGCCTTCTCCTCCTCTTCCGCTCCGCCTCCTCCACCTCCTCCTCCTCCTCCACGAGCGGCGTATCAACCAAGAGAACCGGAACCTGCGACGACAGCCACAGCGCCGCTCGCCGCATCATCACATTCCTGCCCCCATGCGTCGTCGTCTCCTCCGGGTACCGCGCCGTCCACCACCGGGCCGCGCCGCGCGGACGACAATACGGCGCGCCCTGCTGCGCAAACGCTTCGATAAACGCGCCGTCGACGCCCGCGAGGTTGTGCAGCGCTTCACTCACGTCGGCGTCGAGGACGGCGCCGCCCCGGAGAACGATGAGCTGCTGGACACCGGACGGCGGCCCGCCGAGGAGCTCGGACCGCAGGTTGTCGACCGTGTCGAGGCGATGCCGATGGTGCGGTTGCGGTGCGGTCCACTCGAGGACGTAGCCGATGGGCGCGACGTTGTCTTTGGTGTCGGGGGAACGTCGCGACGACGGCTTGCGACGACGTTGTGACATGCTGGGCTTTTTCCGGTTTCGTAGCTTCTGATATAGTCGTTTCTTGCAAGCTAGAGTGAACGATGGATATTCTCTGGGCTAAGTTAATGCATTGCATCATATCAATTTGAAAAGTGCATAGCCATAGTATATAATCACTTCAGCCCGCAAGACCTCATGTGCGCAATGGTCACGCAGCTATAGCAAAGCTGGGCATCTCTTGTCGACTCTAAATCATGCGACCAAACGATGCGCATAATTTTTCTCGACTGACCTGCAACTGCGATTTCCTTCTCGACTGCAAAGGCCATAGCTGTAATATGTCGCCGCTCTGCGACGATCATACGCCAGGTCCAAGGTGGTCATGCGCCACCAGCCCAGTCACCATGTCACCTATTTTCTCTCTGGAGACGACAGCTGATAGATGTCTGCTTAATTGAACGAAAGAAGCGCTGGTACGTTTCAACAAAAAGAAGTAAAGTTCACATGCGTATCAATAGATTCAGGTGTCTCTGCAGTAAAATGGAAATAACTAGGAAAAACGATACTCAACAGGAAATATCAGTTCCCATCTTTGCCTCTCCATTTGTTCCCCAAACGCCGTTCCAAAAAAAAAAAAAAGTTTGCAGACGCCGCTGCCTTTCTTTCAAAGTTTGCAAGGAAACCAAAAGTATTTGGTACAATGTGATGATCATGCCAAAGAGGTTTGGTTCCCGGGTTGGCAGAAGCGCGGTCATGGCGAGTGGGAGCACCCATACAGCGCCACGGCGCCAATCCATCGAGTCGTTACGAGTGTGGCTTATGAGTCAAGGTAGAAAAACAGGCTGAAAATACATGAAAATGAGAGTCAAATGCAACTCTAATCCCTCAATGCAAAGTCGTGTACACATGTCTGCTGATGAGCTAGTCTGGCGGCGAGGTTGTCGGTCTGTGGCTATGTTCGGATGCCGTTTTGATAGCTATGATGCTCGTGATGACCGTGATCGTCGCCGTCATGGTGTAGAGTGACGCTGTTGAACTCGAGGAACGGGTCTGCGACTTCGTTGCCTGGCGTGGACAGTCCACTATCCAGAGGGACTCCTGGTATCTGCCTGGCACCGCTGATATCGACGCTTTCGCTCTCCTTGACGTTTCGGAAATTGACAGTATCGATGCCGCGGCCAGCATGAGGAACGATGGGGGGCTTCATATGTCGAATGAGTGCCCACTGCGTGGTACGGAAAAAGGGGTGAACTTTAATGTCGGAAGCGCCAGCTCTAGCTCCTAGTCGGCGGTTCTCGTCCTTGATCAGCAGCTTGCGGATAATAGACTTGCAAAGACTACAAACTGTTAGCAGGAGAATGAAGATGGTGCGGTTGATGTGTGAGCTGGCGCAATGACTTACTTCGAGATTTGTGGAGCACCAGCGTGGTCAGGGAAGGGAATGTCCTCGCGAAGAATGTTGGCAAAGGTGGCATTGCGATTCTTTCCCTTGAAAGGAGTCGTGCCGTAGAGCATTTCGTAGATAAGAATGCCGAGGGTCCACCAGTCAACGGCACTTGTATGGCCACTACCTTTAATAACCTCTGGCGCAATGTACTCCTCGGTGCCGACGAATGAGTTTGTGCGGAAATTGGCGATGCAGGATCTTGTGTCGATGGTTGGGAGAGCGTCGGTTCGCGCACCATTCTTGCCGACAATCATGGTTGGTTTGCCGCCGAGGTCAGACTGTTTTGACAAGTCGAAATCCGAAAGCATAATGTGCCCGGACTGATGCAGAAGAATATCTGCAACATGAATTAGGCCGGTGTTGGGGATAGCAGGGTGCGATTCGACTTACTTTCAGGCTTAAGATCTCTGTAGATGAAGCCCATAAGATGCAGATACTCCAGAGCGGCCGTGACTTCGGCAGCGTAGAATCGCGCATCATCTTCGGGAATGCACTTTCCGGGGCGAGTCTGGAGGGCGCGGAAGAATTCGCCACCGCTACAATACTCCATGCATAGATAGAGGTGGTCCTCCGACTGGAAAGAGTGGTAGAGGGTGACAATGAACGGGTGGTTACTTGTGGCCAGAATTTCTTGCTCAGCGAGGGCTCTCTTGATCTTGTTGCGCTTGATCATCTCCTTCTTGCTCAAGACTAGAAAGATTGTTAGCTGACTGCGAGGGAACGGGCCGAAGATGAGGCATACCCTTCATGGCATATAGACGATTGCTCTTCTTTTCACGGACAAGATATACTTTTCCAACGTCTCCCTTTCCGATGAGCTTGATCTTGTCGAAGCTGGAGGGACTAACTTCAACGTTGCGGACCTTGATGGAATTGGAACTATAGGTTCGGCGGAAGGCGGCATTGGCAGTTTTTGGAAGCGGGAGGGCGCCGAGGGTATCTTCGTCATGCAGACCGGCGGCGTGCGCTTTAGCTTGGGCGGACATGGAACCGATGAGACCAAGCCTACCGGAGTCGGGGCTCTGAAAGACAGGATCCTTGCCAAGCTCGGCGGTACCCGGACGCTCGCCGCCTATGGCGACGACCTTGTCGGCGTCACTGACAAACATGCCCTGAGCATTGGGGGCGCTAGCAACTCTTCGCAGCCTGCGCGCGAGCTCCTCTTTGGTCTCGGCGGAGGCGTGTTGCTCGGGACCGCCCGCGGGACCGGAGACGTGCAGCGAGGGAGTATCGGGGGGGCTAGGGGGCACAGAGCTGTCGTTATGATGGCGGAGGCCAGGCTGGCCCTGATGGACAAAGTAAGGGTTGGCATGAGCAGTCGGACTCATGGCCTCATCGAGCTGGTTGCCCTCGCTAGCGACAGTATGGGCGCGTAGTCGGCCGACGGTATTGCTAAAGAACTTTGTGTGGCGCGAGGGCTTGGGACTAGCAACGTTGTCGTGGGCATTGGCTGTGGTGACTGTGTTGTTGGAGGAGCCGACCGAGGTCGAGGCACTCTTTTCCTTGTCGCCAGGCGCCGGGCTGTTGATACGAAAGAAGTTGCGTAATCGATGGCTCACCTGGCCAGACGAGCCGTTCGTATTTTTGGGAGGCATGGTGAGGGCGGTCGGAGTGAGGAGATTGGTAGATCTTGGACGGGGTCAGAGTGACACATTCGATGCCATGGCTTGGCTGGAGGTGAGAAAGAAGGGCGGAAGGATAGCGGTGATGTGCTACGAGCCGAAGCAAACAGCGGCAGGGCGGAGTCAATGGGAGGGACAGGGACGAGAAGAGGAACGGTAATCGGATGATGATGCCAGCGAGAGGGGAGGGTGGAGATGGACAGCGACACAAAACGTGGGTGGCACCAGCGGTTCAAGTTGCTGAGCAATCAGTCAATGTTGATGGCAGTGGTAATTCTAGGTAAGCCTGACAACAGCCTACCGTCGCTGCTAAAAGTGCCGACCTACAGGCTCTGGCAGCCCCTGAAAAAAAAGAGTTCAGTTGGCACTTTGGCACTGGGACTGGGAGCCAAATAGGGCTCCTGGGGAGCCGGCCGTGGCTGGCCCTTGGCTGGCGGGCTGGGGTTGCCCCACCGAATGAGGTCAGGCTGCCTCACCTCGAGTTACCAGTACTTCGTATGGCGTGAATAGCGTGTACCTCTCACACCGCATAGCCAGGTGGCTGTACATTCAACACCAACCCATAGAGTGCCATGATATATCGCACATGTATTCAGTTTAATATACTGAACTCCAGGCTTGCCAGTCAACAGCGCCGTAAACGCCATCTCCCTGTCCAGTCCAATTGTTGCACACTGGTGGATGCTGGCAAGGCGCTAGCTCGGCTTCGACAGTGCGTGTACTCGCTATCCCAGCAAGTGCCTCATCGATCAAGTGCTATCTATTTGCCAACAAATCCAAACACAGGAAAATGTCAAGAATCTACATCTTGTACCACGCGCATTTTATCATTGTACGACTCGGCAACCGAAAAAAATAAGGCATTCTCGGCGTGCTCGATCCTTTCAGTGAGTGCCCCAAGGGCCTAGCCCCAGTCGATACGTAACCTGGACCCTGTTCAACGTGGCGTCTGTTGCGCTGCCAAGCGATCAATGGGAAGCCTGCAGGCTGCAGCTCCCACTCGGCTGCTTTGAAATACGACTCCCAATTGTCCGGGTCAGTCTCCCCATACACTCCCATCATACTAATTACGGAGTACGGATTATATTAATTAGATAGCCTGTTACTACCGAACACTCGCTTGCCTCCCATCCGTCCCGTGTCATCCCATTCCATCACGTCTTCCCCCTTGGCGCTAGCCAATCTCAAGCAAGTAGTATTGGTCTTACCTAATTTATAATGAACAATGAAGCATTTCATTTCCCTAACGGCCTCTGTCATGTTTTCTCTCCCAAGGGCGTCTGGCCTACGGCGCGTCCACAGGTAGTGCTCACCTGCCAATACCACCCATCTCTATCGTCTCATAGCACAACCAGCATTGTCTCACTCATTACGTGCATCAATGCCGACCACAGAAACCCTTGCGGCGCCTATGCGCTCTCCACATGGCAGGCTTGCCGCCTTTTGATCCATGCTATTACTGCCAGTGCCGAAGGTGATTCATGCCATCTCGAATTGACATGACAACCTTGTGCATCCAAGCTTTTGAGCTATGACCTTGGCTTTTAGCGGCCCGCCATCCCGATGGCTCCCAGGCAAGGGGTGGAAAAAATACATCGCCGACCACCACCACCACCACCACCACCACTATTATACAACTAGTTTTTAGATTTATTAAACATCTACTTAGCCTACATAAATTAGATATTCCTTCTTACTATAAGATCATTTTTTGAGTTAAGTAGGATATGTAAATTTTTACTATATTTTTACTACTTTTTTAAAGCTAGTTATCAGTATAACTACTCAGGTGTTGCTGATAGCCTAGTAGTACACCGGCGATGTCTCTCCCCCCCCCAGGGCCAGGCTCTGTGCGCAATAGCCTCCACCAGTCCGTACCCCCTCTCCGCCTTATTCGCCTTGCCGCGTAATGTGCTTGGCGACACCTCAGCCAACCAAGCCAGCCTTGCGACGATTTCGGAAACTTTCCTATGGCCTGCCCGTCTAATCTCTGTCGAGTCGGACCGCGCTTCCATGGTCTCTTCTATTGTCAGCACGTACGAGGCCCTATGAGTATAAGACAGGATAATACTTTCAAAACGATAATTTTTAATTCTCGAAACAATACAACTATCGGCCTATAGGTAGGATAGTATGCTATAGCCTGGTCCTATGGGGGAAGACTGCCCTGCAGGGCGTTGCATCATCTGGCCGAGCTATTGGCCTTACGTATATACGCGACCTATCAATTCGGCATTGCTCTTTTACACAGAAAAAAAGTAAAAAAAAATCAACTCAAAAATTTGGAGCCCATCTAAACCCCTAATCCAAGTGCCTTGTATGAATCGCCGCAACACCTGATTGTCCCCGGTTGCATCATAGGCCCGACCCTATGTCCTCGTCTTCAGACGCATCCGATGACTGTGAATCCAAGTTTTCGTCTCGCCGCAAAATAAGTTCTTTCAGCTTCCTCCGATTTGTCCTGTACGTCTGTAAATCTTCCACTAGCTGATCTCGCGTTGAAGGCGTCACTTGGTTGCCCTCTTTGTCCTTTAGAAAATCGGCCACAGCCTCCGCATCTGCCTCGAGCTTGGTGCTCCAGTCGCAGCTGTTTTTCGGTCCATCTCCAACGTGCCAAGTCATGGGCACCAGGTGCGCCTGCTCTAGGTGCGTCGCCAACGCCACACCATCAATCTGCCGCGCGACTGATTGCTCGCCGCATTTACCCCACAAGCAGCAATGCTGCTCTCGAGGTTTTAGGTGAATTGCATCGACATGTCGGCGAAGCGTGTCCATATTATGCAAGTTGGCCTTGCAGCCGGACCACTCACACAGAAACCCTATAAATGTTGGCTTCAGCGCGTGATAGAGCTCTCTCGGCGTCCGTGGATCAGGCCGGGTGACAGTCCTGCGACGGCGCTTCAGCGAGTAGTTTGGAATGTGCTTTTGCCTGCCAGACCGGCCAGCGTGCACAACTGATCTAGATCCAGCGCCACCTCTCATTTGGCCATAGGACATGCCGGCCTTCGATCCCTTGGGGCGACCTCTGCTCCTACGTGGGGGCTCATCTTCAGTCGTAGCCGGTTCTAAATTCACGTTAGCCACTCATATCCGTTGCAAATGTGTGGCCTTTTCTTGCCTGTGATTGCCACTTCGTAGTCGGCGTACTCGTCCACTTTGATGGGCGACGTCCTCAGTACCACGGACACCGGAGATTGTGCCGACAGAGTTGGTCTTTCGTGCATGGGCTGTGCAGCAGGAGTACTCGCAACGAAGGCCTTTTGAGCAACTGCATTCTGATATGTAGGACTGGGTATGGCGGCGAGGCGCGATGACTTGTCGACGTCAGCGCTGGGGTTGCTGTCTACCTTGGTAGGTGTGGCGTGTGCTCCTGGAAAAGGCGCGTAGTGCTCGTTCATCTCCATGGCCGCGCCACCAGCATCGCGCTCGTGAGTCGAGCAGGTCCCGATCTGGCAATGCTTGCGGGTCGGAATTTTGATGCCAAAAGAAATAGCGACTGCGTATTTTCAAGCGGGCAGCAAGCTGTGCGGCTGGCGCCTTGACCAAGCAAAACAGGGAACTTGATGGTTGGAGTGGTCTAGCCCTGCGTTTGCAGCCCATGCTAGGAGCTTGCAAGGTCGCCGGCCGCCAGCCGCACCGTACCAGTCGGCGTTTGAAAAACAACACTGCCAGCCAGCCAGCCAGCCAGCCAGCTACGGCGGTCCCCAACATTGCCAGCCTCGCATCCACTGCGAATATCCTGCAGGCTGCAGGCTGCACATCTCTAATTCCCGCCCGGCGAGCGAATTTCTTCAACTTGATTATCCACACCGACCATCTCAGATCGATTATGACCGACTTTTCTAGTCTCGGAGCCTTGGAACCCTGGCCGCTCGGTCTGACTCTACGGCAGCCATCTCATCGCTAGCGCCGAGTGCATCCCCACGTTCGCAGTGCAGTGGTGCTTAATGGTTCAAGGACACTGCGATTCCTTTGTGTTGCAATGAGAGGCAGAAGAACATAATAGCATGCTTCCTGGCTTATCAATCTAGGTCAATGCGGCTCCACGTTTCCATATAACCGATCGAACCACCGGCATCATGCGCCCGGAAGCCGTAGCCTAGTCGCCAACAGGAAGGCTGGACCACTGACCGGGTACGCCATGCGAACGAATTCGAGTCACTTTGGAACAAAGAGTCACTGCACACGTACTCCCTTACCAGGCTGACGCCAGACTCTACGTGTCGGAATTGCGTCGATAGGCCACTGTAGACCGCCGCCTAGTCACAGGCATCACTGTCATATGTTACTCATCTTGGTGGCTGCCCGAGCGAGTGGCATTTACGCCCTAGGTATTCTCGCCCATGCTTTCCCTGGCATCCCAACGCATATGCCGGATTCGGCGTTTTATTGGCAGTCGATCGCTCCAGTCTGCAGACTGTGCCAAATTCATGGCTGCCTGTTCTGCCCTGCCGACATCCGAGCCTACACAAGTAATATCCGCAGAGCCCCAGGCTTATGTCTTCATGTTCATCGTCAATATCTTTCTTCCAATGCTTCCTAATGAAGTCATATAACATGCCAAGGAAATCTTACCCGATAATTTCTCTCAAAATACGGCCCAGTTTCACGACCGGAGGTGACGTCTCACACCTATCTGTGTCTTATACCATCCCCAGATCCGCCCTCGCAGGCCCCAACCCTCACCTAAACTACACGACCTGGTTTGGCAAATTTGCCGCCCATCCATATTTAGAGTCCGAAATATTTGCGACAGATAGCATCGGACGGTTGCCATTTATATTCGTGGATGAAACAAGCACCCTACAACAATGGCGTCTCGGCAGAGATCCTGTCAGCGACTTGACCTTGAAGATGGAGGTTCTCCCTCGCAAGGTTGATATTCATACTGCTTCTGGTCCGAGGGTCGACTTGCGCTCCGATCAGGGAGGCCTCATTGGCACTGGTGGCTGGTTCCTGCCCCAAGTTGACCAAGGCGACTTTTATATGCATACTGTAGAATGGGATCTGTCCGTGGCACCCGCAGGGACACGCGCCATTTGGACATTTGGAGAGGGACCGTACCGTATCGAGCATCTTGGCACCATCGACACCTTCGCACGCTCTGTTTTCATGGTCGGAAATGTGCAAAGTTCCCCTACAAGGCCGCAATTGCGCCCTTTGCCTGGCACGTGCGCTACCTACTGGTTTGGAGACCTCCCACCAATTCTTCAACGCCTCAAAAGCTTCAACACAGATTTATACAAGCCCATGGCAGAGTTTTTCCAGGGCATGGATGGCTCGTATCGCATCTTTATTCGAACCTCTCTATGCGGCTGGGGCGGTTCTAGCTTTCTCGTCAGTTATCTCCTCGAATACAGCGACTCAATATTGGAAGCAGCGTATGATGAAGTCATGAGCCTGCTCGCACATGAAATGGTACACAGCTTCACGGGCTTAAGTACTGAGGACGACGGTGCAGAGAATGCTTGGTATTTCGAAGGTGCGCGCGATTTCACTTGCTTACTTGTTGTGGAGGCTTTGACTAACACAGGACAGGTATCGCCAACTTTTACGCAACCTTTCTACCATACCGCTTCGGCCTCGTCCCGCCGTCCTACGTGACTACGAGGGTCAACGGTAGCTTGTTCAGATACTACACTAACCCGGAAATTGACATTCCTATGAGCGATGCGCTGAAATATTCTTCCAGATCCTGGTATTCAGATTGGATACCGCATGATCGTGGATTTGTGTATCTCCTTTCAGTGGATGACCAATTACGGCGCCTGCCCAGCGAGCCAGATTCCAATGCCTCTGGTTTGTTTGATTGGATAATCGTGGATCTCTCGGTGAGATGGAGGCGAGGCGAAAAGGTTCAGCAAAGAGACTGGCTTGCGAGCATCGGGTATTTTTTACAAGCCAGAGTCGACTGTGCTGCGCAGCTACGGGCCGTCTTGACGGGCAAACCCAGCATCAGCCTCGCAGGCCGGCGTGTTGGATCGATGAGAAATATGCTTCGCGAAACGAGACAGTATGTCCTTCAGTTTGGATACAGCAGACCGTCTGTGACGAGTCGTGTTGTCGAGGGTGTGGTGCCTGGGTCTCACGCAGAGCTTGCTGGGCTACGAAACGGCGATGTGATTTTACGAACAGGGTCTACCACCGAGGCTGCGCAGGGTTCTCTCACAAAATACTTTGTGCTCGTTGAAAGGCATGGAGAGGAATTGACCGTCGAGTATTTTCCCCGAGGAGACCAAGAAGTGTCGTGTTGGCAGTTGGAAAGCTACAAAGAGGACTTTGTACCCGCGAGTTTTATACGTTAGATTGATTTTGGATGCTTGACCGAAGAGAGGGGAGTTGGGCCTGCGCACGAGACTATTATACCATGGCATGCAAACTTGTTTGTCTTTTTCAAACTCACTCGAGAACCTTCTTCAAACTCTTGCGATGACCGTAGTCATCTTTCTAGCCTTTCGAGTCCGCTGTCCTTGCAGCCAAAAGGCGGCACGCTCGGCATCAGCCTGCCACTTGTCGAGCCGAGTACGAAGCCACGTATGACGACGTTGACAGGTCCGTGACGCTTGCAGCTTTGCCGCCTGAGTTTTGACCTTGTGGACGGGCATGCACGACGTTTGCACCCCGTGGACTTGGGCCATCTGCTGGAGAGCAAGTCCCATCATCTTACTCAAGCGTGTCTTGCAGTGAAAGGAATATATTGCATAGAAAATGCGCTTGTGCTACCGCTCACTTGTCCTGGTTGAGGATGCACCGGGGCCAACAATTAGAACAGTCTTCACCTCCGGCGATGGAGACCATTTGCAAAGATCAGGAAAAGGAGAAAAAGAACGTTGGAATGGCTATCCGTGGGCTTTCGACCATGAAAAAGACGCCATCGGGGAGTTGACGTGATCAAGCTTCTGGCAAAACACCGTGTAAGTGAACTGTCCGTGGCTCGTTTGTTCAAGCAGGATACTGACTGATCGATAACCGTTGGCAGGCGTAGAAGCTGACTCGGAAGGCGTATCGAAACTACTTTTGTAAAATCCGTCGTGCCAATTTATAACGGATTCGTCGCGCCCTTCGTTCGATCTTCAGGCTCACGACATGGCGGCGCTACGGCGAATGCCGAACCCCCCGAAGGACTAACACAATAGACTACCAATCTTAAAAGCTTGGGTGACATTCTACATTTATCGAGAGAACAAGCCGTGCACAACATACAAGATCAGCAACCCCATATTAATCAGCGAAAATGATACAAGAATCCTGTGGGATGGCTCTATCAAGGCAACAACGCGCTGGCGCCATTTGTCGTCATCTTGTCTATTTGTAAGCATCGGCCTACAGTATCACTCCGATACACAATATGTATACCCGAGTTATCCTGATTTATTCGATATACTTTTATTCGACTTGAGAGTTGCTTTCGTCTTCCCTTCCCGAGTAAAACTAACCCCCCCATCACCATGACCAAGACTACATTCTACGCCATCGTCGTCGGCGTCGGCTCCGGCACCGGCGCCTCGGTCGCGCGGCTCTTCGCCAAGGGCTATCCTGTCGCGCTGCTCGCGCGCAAGGAGGCGAGCTACGCGCCCGTCGTGGAAGCCATCACCAAGGCGGGCGGCACCGCGATTGGTATCGCCACCGACGTGTCCGACGCCGCCGCCGTCGACGCCGCCTTTGCGCGCATCGCCCAGGAGTGGCCCGAGGGCAAGCTCGCCGCCGCCGTGTACAATGCCGAGGCGGGCTTCTCCTACAAGCCCTTTCTGGAGCTAACCTCTGAGGACCTCGACCGCGGTCTCAGCACCGGCGCGTACGTATTTTTTTTTTCTTGTGGCCTCGCCCATGCTAGTTACTGGGCTTGCTAGTTGCGGCAAAAAAAAAAAAAAAAAAAAGAATTTGCTAACGACGGGGAAAATAGAAAGGGCCTCTTTTACTTTGCGCAAAAGACGATCCCGCAGCTGCTCGATGTCGTCGACGCCGGCCCCGCGCATCCGCCAACACTCATCGTCACGGGCGCCACGGCCGCGCTCCGCGGGTCCGTCCGGTTCGCGGCCTTTGCGGCGGGCAAGTTTGCGCAGCGCGCCATTACGCAGTCCCTCGCGCGCGAGTTTGGCCCTCGCGGTGTGCATATCGCCTACGCCATCATTGACGGTGGCATCGACACGCCCTGGGGCAAGGACCGCGTCGTCAACGGCGGCGTGGCCGACGGCAAGATTAGCCCGGATGCTGTACGTGTTCTGCTCAAAACTCCTCCCTCTACTTCTTTGTGCGAGACGGCACGCGACTAACACAAGAGCTTATAGATTGCCGAGAGTTACTGGTACTTGCACACACAGCCTAGATCGGCATTTACACAGGAGATTGAGCTGCGTCCATTTGTGGAAAAGTTCTGATAGCATCTACTTTAATGAACAAATGATATACGATACACCATAATCAATGAGAATAAACAACAAGTTATAGGAACAACTGGAGGGAATGGGCTACATGATCAAGAGCCGCAGCATGCACCTCTTTAAACTTCCGTCTCAACGTCTGGCTTGCGACCGTCTAGCGCCGTTATGTTTTTCACTTTGCGCGCGAGAAACTTGACCTCGTCCTTGGCAAATTGTACGTTACGCATCGGTCGCCACTGCATGAGCCCACGCTGCTTGCGGTGCAGGTCGCGGCTGTTCGAGCGGTAATCCTTGATGGCCGAGATCGGGCCGTGGCTCTTCTTGGACGCGTCACTCGCGCCCGTGGCGGCCGTCGTCGTAGTCTCGAGCGACGCGCGACCGTCAGCAGTATCAACGACGCTGCTTCCTGTTGTCGCGTTGGGCTGGAGATCCGCCGGTCCCGCTGCCGACTGGCTAGTGATGGGAAGGGAACTACCGCTGGTATCCTCCTCGCTATCCGCATCGTCATTGCCTTGTTCATAATCGTCTTCGTCGTCATCAACATCCCCATCGCCGTGCTTCCTGCCGGCCATGGCCTGCGAAGGGTCTTCACCAAAGGCATTGGACCAGTCAGTGCCATCCTTAGCTAGCCACCTCTTGCGCTCTTGTTCGCTGGCCTGTGCCAGGACATCGCGTCCCTGCGTCAAAGAGTTTTCATGAAGCTCCTGAGTCAGTGGTGGCACCTCTGTCTTGACTTCCTTCTCACGAACACCCTCAGCATAGCAAGCCTCCCAGGTTTCGATTGTCTCGCGTGAGTCATTGTCGCTGACGAAGCGAATGTGGTCAGAGTCTGTGCCGGGCGAAAATCGGCCTCGAAATCTGAGGCGGCCGATTTCTTCAATGTCAAGATCGGGCACTTGTCTGAAATTCTCCTCAGTGATGTAATTTTGCGAGAGGCGTAGGGGGTTATTGCACTTCCAGAGCGGCACATCAAACTCTTGCTCAGTGCAGTCCGAGAGATCCTTCAGCCAGATGGCGGCAAATGCATCCGAGTGCCTTTTGCCGACAGGGCTGAGCTCGAGGAAGACAGGCGACCTGTATCGGTGGCGGACGGGTAGCCGGATCTTCTGGCTGTGGCCGTTGCCACTCACATCGAATGTCAAGTCATCGCCCTCTCTCGTCGAGCATGAGCGTCGGACGCTGGCAGTCGAGCCACCAGTGCGTAAGCGCAGCTTGGCCTTGGACGCTGGCGCCCAACCCACAGCCTCGATCTTGTCGGATGTAAATTCAAAAGTACCAATTTCCCAGCCCATTTCCGGTGGCGGGAGGCGCAGCTCTACAGATTTGAATAACAGCGAGATACGGGCGCGACCAAAGCCAATGCCGCCGTCCAGGGGGTACCATCGCGTAACTTCGCTGCTCGTTTGAAGAATGTCCGATACCTTGAGCGGAATGACACCGATGAGCGGATCATGTTGTCGGTGACGGGCATCGCGGACCGCAACGGTGACGATTGAGGAGCGCCAGTCACGAATGAATTTCTCAGTGCCTGCGTTGAAGATGGGCTGCGAAGAGACAACCTTGGTCCGGGTTTTGTAGGCCAAATCGTCGTTGATGAGAATGGTGCAGTAGGAGCTGGGAAGCTTCTTGCTTTCAGCCTCCTTCACTTCACCGGCCTCGGGGCGAGCTGGTTCATACTCCTTGCCCTTGCGATTGCCGTCCGAGCCACGAATGTTGGCCAGTTCGAGGCCGACGATTTGGTGCACAACGACACTCAAGATACCAGAGGGCCAGAGCGGGTCAGGTGGTGTGTGCAGAGCTGCTTCATTTTCGGCTGTTTGAGGCACGGCATTTTGGCGCTCGGCGGGTTCGGGCTTGTTCTTGATCTCATCAGGCAGGTTGGGGTTCTTCTCATCAGTTCGCAGAGCCTTGCGGAAGAGTGTCTTGCCAAAGAAGCCAACTTCCCAGTGTAACTCGCCCGGCATGCTGCTGTCCGCATTCATTCCCTTGAGCTTGGAAACTTGGGGGAAGATCTTGCCGGGGTGTTGAATGAGCTCTAGAATGCTAAGTTCGACCTTGCCCACAACATCGTCGGCCGAGGATCGGTCACTGTCCCAAAGTTCCACTGAGAGCTGCTCGTCTGCTTGAATAATGTCGGGTGTAACCAAAAGACCACAACTTTCGCCAAAGTACGGGTTCAGATCATCCTGAATGACGCGGGTGCAGAATTGTGGTTTGGAAAACTTGCTCCAGCTGATGGTAATGTACGGGTCTGAGCCACCACCCTTGCTACCACGCTGATCCTGCTTGCTAAGATCGACTGCTTTGTTGATACGGATATACAGGACACCCATTGCCATGGTATCCTTCTTGATGTCATCGCCCGTAAGCATGCTGCTAACATCAAGGGTCAAGCTCTTCGGTGCGACATACATGGATGCCGCTGCCGAGATTGCCCAGTTGACAAAGTTGGAAATGAGGGGCAGGTTGAGAATGTTGACACCCCTTTGGATCATTGGAGTACATCCGGCTTGGACGTTGGGGACGCCCATGAGAGTGACTGTCATGGTCTTGAGGAAGGGCGGGTCCGGTGTAAGCTGTAGTCGTAAGCGAGCAGTGGCCACCAGGCCTTGCAGCTCAACCCAGACAGGCAGAGGAACACCAAAGAGCCCACGAATACCCAGATAGAAGACAAGCTGCATGCCCATGTTGCGAGCCTTGGAGGCGACGTCTTCGCCAGAGGGCTTTGCATGGTAAGCAACAGAAACCTCCATGTTGTAAAACTCGCCGGCTTGCTCCATAGCAGCCATTTCGTTGGGGTCCATGGTCTTTTCGTTTTGCTTTCGTATATCGTCCTTGATATCCTTGACATGCGAGTCAGGAAGAGCTCGCATGTTCAAAATGCGAAGCGGGTTGCTGCCCTGATGAATATCGGCGACACGAACGTTTTCGATGATGCCGGGGACGGAAGCTGCCATGACATCTTCTAGACTACATTGCTGTTAGGTCTTTTCCGTGTCCCATGACAAGAAGACGTGTCTGTGCCTGGAAATAAACTTACGTGTCACCAACAGCAGCAAAGACCTCGGGATTAATAAGCCCCCAAATGATGCCGATGGCGGTATTCAACCACTCGACTGATTCAGGAATGAGGTTTACCTTGGCCGTCTCGCCACGCTCTTTCTCGCTGGACCACTCAGCATCACGGCCCTGACGAATGAGCTCCTTGCACCAGAGAAAGACACCAGACGCGACGCAGAAGCCGAGAGGAATCAGTCCAAGAAGCTTGCCACCGAAAAGCTTGCCGACAAAGATGATGGCTACGAGGATGCCAATGCACAGCCCATTGGCGCGTTTCTCAAGGCTCTCATACATGGGCTCGTAGCTGACGGACGGGGTTTTATAGAAGAGGACCGACGTCTTTTCGCTGCGAATTGGCACGTCGGAAGTAGTTCCCTCTTGCACAGGGTCGGGTGGTGCCGAAATATCCATTGTTTCGCGGTATTCCTCGCGAGACATGTCCATGGGTTTGGGGACGGTTGTGTCTTTGCCGAGATTTTCGTTTGGAATTGACATCTACAAGAGTAAGGTTAATGGGCTGTCTCGTGGCCAGTATCCTGAAGAGTTGATATTTACCTGAGGGTCTTCTGCAGCCTTTTCAAAGTCCAATTTGGCATCGCGAATCTGCACGTCCTTGCCAGTGACGGGATCACGCACCCAGCGGGCGTCCTTGCGCTCGGCCTTTTCGTCGTGCTGCTGGTGGGCTTGAACTTCGCCGTGTTTCTCATTGCTTTTCAGATCACCATCAATCTCGGCGTCTCGCTGTTGCTTCTCGCGGTCGAGCTGAGCCATGAATTCCTGGATATTGGGGACGCGGTTGCGGCCAGAGTAGTGCTGGCCCGAAGGCACAACATGATTCTGGTTATTCATAGTGAGAGATGATGCAGATTTGATGCAGAGAATTGCAATGTTGTAAATCGGTAATTCAAGGTCAATATCTTTTTTCTATCCGTAATGCTTCTCTTTAGAATATTGCGTGCATTGGACCAGCAAAGCGGCAGCAGTGTTCGTTCGTAGGTAGTGTAGCTGGCGTCGGTATGAGCATCTGCTTAACCAGCAGCAACCAGACCTCAATACAGCAACGAGATTGAGAAGAAACAAGAAGGAATCAAAAGATGCAGAAAGGAGAAGAAACCCTCCAAACTACACAAGGGCTTGTTGTAAACGTCGCTGCCTTGGCTGGGCCAGCTCAAGCTCGCTTGTACCATATCCATGACGTATTCACAGTGGTACCACAGCCGCTAAAAACGGCAATCAGCATGTATATCGTAGGCGGGGCATGGCTGAAATTTAAGGTGTGCATTTGAATTTCTGCATTGACATAGCTGTATTCAAATTTAGCTAGTCAATCATGAGTAGACTTTATTACCGTGCGCTAACACTCGCGCCGCCAAGGTACCACGCGCCCGACACCATCGCAAGGGCAACATCAGCACAATCGTAGAGACAGCATCGGCCCATTACCGGCCGCCGGAGAGGTCACCTAGTGATGCCTGCGAGTGCAGGCTTCAGTGTTAGGAAAAAGTGATTGCGAAAACCAGAGAGCGTGCAAGCATCTGTCACACAGAGCACGTATGAGGCGGAAAGTGACGAGCTTGACTTTTCTTTTCCAAGGTCGTCCGAGTGAGTGTTTACGTTAGTCCTTTTTAGGGATAGCGCTGAACAGCCAGCTGCTGGTAGAGGCAGAACCCGTTCGCCGTTCAGGATGGAGAAGAGTACAATGTGAGCCGGTATCAGGCCTTGGCCGTCTTCCTCTTTCAAATGTAGATTCTTTAGTGCTATCTCTTACGGCTGTATGTTTGTTTAGCTTTGTAAGTAATCAAAGCTGGGTATTCGAAATTTCTCTGGTAAGATCTAAGCTGCTAAAGCTCCATAGAGTCTCGATTTCTCCCAAGTCCTGAAAGCCATGGGTCGCAAGGAAGAGAAGTAAATGACCACGGTCGAGAAGAGAAGCTCTGAACATGACAAGACGAATCGCATTTAATGCATTCTTTCTAAGCAGCAGCTCGTTATCGCCTTTTTCGCGAGCACCAAAGCGCTGCCACTTGAGGCCGATCCAAGCTGCTCTCGAGTCCCGAGTCCCGAGTCCCGACAACGTGGAAACCGCCTCCCAAGGTAGCGAGCATCTATGATCTAGGTACCAATCCGCTTTGCTCATTTGAGACGTTCATTGCTGTGCCATGTGTGGCCAAGATACATCAAACCCATGCTCTATCCATCTCCAGCGTCGGGAGCATCTCTCCACCCGCAGCCTTGTGATAGATCTGATAATCAACTATTACAGTACTAGATCTAGGTATAGGAAAATAGTATTGAGCTACTCGACTTTCACCAGCGAGACCTCTGGCTCAGTCACATGCCCCATTCGCCAAAGACAAGCATTGCTTTTAATTAGAGTCACAGGGTCTGCCAACCTTATCCAGACTACAATTTTCGCCCTTTCGGCTCCGACTTACGTATGTACCTGCATGTAGACAACGCAAACTGGAGCATTATAATAGCTCATCAACATCGAGTTAAAAAAGGACGAAAAAAGTACCGATACTCTATACACGTGCTGATAGCTACGGATTCGCAGGTTGTGGAGTGTAGAATTGGCGACTATGCGCACGTATCGCATATCTGCCTTGACAGGATTGCAGGTGACTGTTCAAAGAGAGAGTCAAAAGGGTACGTGCGGCATACAGAGCGAAGAGAAAGGCAAGCACGTGGGAGAATAAAATCAGGTAAACAAATGTGTATCAACAACTTGGGTGCTGATTTTGACCAAGAGATGGCGTAGTCAGTGGCCCTGGTGGCCCTGGTGCATGGAAGCCAACAACACAGGGCTATCCGACAAGCGCCATATCATTTTGTCTTGTGGACGGCTGTCAAAAGAGACTTAACCCTTGACGAGTATCAAGAGTCGAGAGATTCCCTCGCTTTTTATTCATAGAATCTTCAACCAGCACCGTCCTGCGGCTCATACCAGCCTCTTATAACAACAAGTTATCTCTTACATGCTCCCTCTTGGGCCACCAGGTCAACATCACCCAATCATCTAACCAAAATCACGAGCAGCACTTGACCCGAACCCGCAACATTATGAAGTTTTCTCTTCTCCTCTGCACAGCCATGGCCGTCGCCGCCGTCAGCAGCGTGACGCTCCCCAGCCCTACTCGCCCGCCCACCTCGCGCGCGCTATGCTCGACAGCCACATCATGACATGCAGCGAGGCCGCCATAGATAAGTTCATTTTCGAAGCTTCAATGTCGAAGTTTCAGAAAGCGTCCGAAGCCGAGAACCCGAGCATGTGCATATGGACCTAGTTGGACAGTTGCTCGTGGCAGCCGCACCGCTTCAACTTTCCCCCCCAGCTGCGAGCGCCTCAACTTTGGCTACCGCAACACCAAGCTGCAAGGGCGCTTCACAAGCTCCATGAAGACGCGCATCGATGACAACTTCAAAAAGGACCTGTACGAGTACTGCGCGCGGTTTTCCAGCAGCGCCAAGGGCGTCGAGTGCCGCGACATGGCCGACTGGTACGTCTTCTTGGGGCGCCGTCTTCGCTGGGCCGGCAACCCAGTCGATTTTGGGGAGGATGCGCATGATAGACTAAAAAAGCTGGTGGAGGTTAATCTGCTGGATATAAAGGTTGATGCCGAAATTGAGGGCCAGAAGATTCCCGAGATTGAGGAGCATGGTGAAGATGTTAACGACCTCAATATATGGTTCGGTCCGACGAGGTGTTACATGAAAAGACATGAAGAGTGACTCTTTCATTGCTGAACAATCATTTTAAGGCAATACGTTGAGACTATTAATATATCATACATGTTAAGTTTCTTCGCATTGGCCAGTCACGATAACTAGTTTGGTTGCCCTATCATGGAGGGAATGAAGTACAGTTTCGATCCCATTCCCAGGTTTAACTGAACAGTTCTGGTTGCTGTATAGCCGTGATGCGTGTGGAACGAAGCGGCCTTCCGGTCTGACACAATGTAGATGGGTACACGTTTCTCATCTGCCAACTGCGCGGCCCATTGCATATCCATAGCGTGGGAGATGGCATCGCCATCGGCAAAACGAGTGCGAGCTTGAATGGCATAGCCATTGGAAATCATGCTTACATGGTCACTATCTAGTTCCATCATGAGTTGCACCAAATCAGGTGTCACTTGTGAAAGCCGAGTTTTCGTCAGAAAGGTACGGTATTTGACGCACACAGCTCAAAGCCAAATCTCGCAAAGTGAGGCTGAATACGGATCTACAAGTTGATGTCTGGCCAATGCTCAAAGCAGCTGATGACTGAAAAACATGTCCATTGGCAATGCAATCTCGTGCACATGACGAGAAGAGGTTGCGCGGGCCGCACCACCAACACCAGACGGCAAGGTACGTGGAGACGGATCTCCCAGCGGAAGGATCTATTGGTTGTTCTATCGGACTTCGGGCGTCATTTGGTGGTACGACTGGCAAATATGGAAATCTCGCAGAAGCCTGGCGGGGCGTGTGCGCGGGCCTGGGGGTACGATCCCGCGTATATTAACTTGACCCTTTCAAAGAAAAGGGACACGAAACGGAGGAAAATTGCGAACAACGGGATGCAACAGGAATTAATTACGTCTGCGTCTGCCGGTAGCACAAAACGGTGGCTGGGGCGTACAAGTCGCTGCGTGCTCGGACCATTTGCAGTTCGTTACTGGGATTCTTGACCAGGAAGATTGCTGGGCGGAGGACGACGGCTCGGCACATCATCCCACAACCTCGCCGCACAAGCGGCAAGTAGCTTCGGAAACTACGAATTTACACCTGTTTAGCCGTTGTTCCGACCATTGGGCGTACTGGGCACGATATTGACTTTGACAATGCTTATTTCCTGTTCCCAGTGAAAGCCCCTGCTGAGGGAGTCGTAAGAGTTGTGTTGCAGTGGTCTTCTGGTCAGAGAAGCGGCAATTGATGAGAAAGTCGCACCGAAATGGGCCTGATCCTCACTCCTGCATAGGACTAATGCATGACCATTGCTGCACGTGGTTCACTATGCATATTTTCGGCAAGCATTCGAAAGCAGTGCAGAAGCCTGGTGTACTTTGTAGTACAGCATTGTTGAGGTTTGTTGCCCAGGGTCCGAAACTCCTTCCGATCGAAGCCTCGCCTGGTGTCTCGCGTCGGCGAGATACGAGCAATTACGGGCACATAATCGTGCATGCGTGCCTGAATCCAAAAACCAACAGCATTCTGGTACATCTGTAGTAAGAGTGAATTTGGCGCACCAACGCCTTTGCGTCCCATCTGGCCCAATGGCCCTCACAGATAGTCACTTGCCTGGACAAGTCCGAACAGAGGTTCTGGTAGGGACGAAGCGATCCGGAGCAGCGGCCGCAGGGATCATTATTAGGACACTTGAAGGAAGGACTCCAGTTGCAGTCTGAAATCTGAACACTTGCTTTTTTTAAATGAGACATTGCATCAGCTCAGTGGGTGTGCAGCGTGGGGTGGTTCAGTGCCGCGCAACCGCGGAGGCAATCCGTGAGGTGTGGGATCAAAAAACGTGTCCAGAACGAAGACATTTTTGCTGTTTTGTTACAGAAAAGGCAGCAGAGAAGCGACAAGTGACAGTCCGTAGAAGCAACTAGGGTAGCGCGATGCACGGAAGCAGCGCCACAATGGAGGAACGTGAGTGCAAGAGCGCGCATGGTAAAATGATGGCGCTCTCAATACAGATTAACTACTGAGCATTGTACCGAGTACTTCGTACTGAGTAAACAGTCGTGGTTTGTATGTTTGATTAAATGCCTGGATCGCCGTTAGTGGGCAAACTGCAGGGGAAGTGAGGAGATACTGCCAAGCACCTGAAGCCGGTGATTGATGAATTGCGATCCGATTGTGCACCGCAACAATATCCATCCGTTATTCCTCCGGCGATGCTTTGGCCACCCTTGACGGAGTACACAGACTCGCTATGGGCCCTGGCGTAGATCGCCTTCTCACAGTGTCTGTGCTGAAGTAACTTGGGCCACCCACAACTGAGGCCGTGAGCCCGGTACTTGGCTAGGCTTTTTGAAGGCAGCTGACCAAGGCCTGGCGGGAGCAGCTGGCAAGGCTTTTAGCTGCACAACGGCTGAAAAAGAAGTGTTGGTTAAGGTTATACTTTCATCTGGTTGAACTGCCATTCTGTGTTGCCCGTTACTTGGTTTATTAGCTCAGGGGGTCTCGCAAGAGAGGGAAGTGGCTGACGGCGAGCCAACCCAAAGGTGGAGCACATTGTGAATGTGGGCGTCAATGCCACGCGAAGTGTGCGTGAATACTGACTTGCGCGACAGTTTGACCAAGAGAGTTTGAACAGTGGACTTGGTTTCAGGCGTCTGTGGTGAGCCCGGACGGCGACCCGGCTGAGTAATTGAGAGCCATCCACTGGAGAAGCAATCAGGCAAAGCAAGACATTACAAAATAAAGCCACAAGTCTGCAAGCAGCCGCGAGCATGGAGCTGTTCTCAAGAGGCTACCACTTGTGAGCGCCAGGATTTTGGTGGTTACGCTGCATGGCTGCGTTACAATAGGCCCTGCAATAGGCCCATGGGTAATGAAGGGCAGGGTAGATTCGACTCGTCATAAGATGGAAACATACCTAGGTGCAGCTACTCAGCGGCCTCATGGATATTTTAGCATGGAGCAAATGGACATAGGTACTGTACCTCTGCGCCACGAGGAGCTCGATGCGGCACAGCACCTGCAGGCGAAGATTTCGAGGTTGAGCCATCACCGGTGCAGCATGAAATTGGACACAGGCAAGTTGTCCTGCATGGGGGGCGTATTCGCGCAAAATCTCTCCCACTCCTTGTGCTCTTTTTGCACAGCCGCCATGCGGTCGCAAGTGAGCATGACTTTAATTGAGGATCTTGTAATCCGTAACTTGATGTGCGTCAGCTGCGTCATGGGATGGGACGGAGAACGCAGGGCTAGGAAGGCTATTGGGGCAGCAGGCACTCCGTAAAATAGCCAACTGACGTCGTGCAATGGATGGTGCGTGGAGTGACGAATGGGCTCTTTGACGGAAGTCAGCCGCGGCGGTGACGTTGGACGCATCTACCCGGAATAGTGAGTCCGTGGCTGAGGTGGTGATGATGTTGGAAGCTTTTGAGGCGCAAGAGGCGGTAGTGAAGCAGAATACTGGTAGAGTTGGCGTACCACGTCATTTCAGCCCAAGTCATGTCAGCGTGCCATCAAAGAGTTGTTGTATCCGAGTATGTACCAGCAGATGAGGCAGTATGTATTACCTGCATAGCTTAGATACAATTGTCACCCTTCTGACGCACCTGGTCATATATGGCGTGCTGACGTTGGCAGGGTGCATCGTTGACATCGATCGTCCGGACAAGGCCCTGTAGGGGCAATTCTGAGTAAGAGCTAGTTACTCTGCCTATCGAGTGCAGAATTGAGCTGAAGAATCAAGTGACGCAAACGCGGCGAGATGGTGCAGAACTCAGTATCGCCTCTTTCTGGAAGTCTGGTGATGGCTTCACCAAAGTCTGGGCTGGCCACGCTGCTGCATGGGGCAGAGAAGCTCGCCGTAATCAGGTACCAAGCACCTGCAGAGAGAGAGGCAGTTTGGCAGTTGTTCAATTAGAAACTCGGTACTCGGTAACTAGGTAGGTACTTTACGCATGTATCTGCGCAGGTTGTTAAAATAATAATTGAATTGCAAAGTTAAAATAGTAAGCCCCTGATGCGAGCACTCTAATCTGTACCCTTAATTAGGTAGGTAGGCAGGCCGATGCCCCAAAGTCGCCGTTTGTCGATTTCGGCCTGCCAGCTGCCAGGCATCAATCATTGTCAAGCTGCGACGATGATAATGTTCTCGTCACAAGGGCTGCTCTCTGAGTCGTATTTGCATCTTTTTTCCTCTTCCCTTGATCTTTTTGCTTATTGTATCCTCAGTGTCTCCTTTTCATCCAGCATCAAATCACAGCTCCACGCCCCCATCCCATGCCCGCTCGCGAGAGACGCCGTCTTAGTTCGGGAGGCTGCCCCACCACTACGGAGCCACGCGATACTGTTTGGTACTTTGCGAAAAAAGGAACAGATGAGCCCGACAGGGGGCGGCGTGCTGGCAATGGCTACCTTTTTATATGCGCTCCCTTTGCTACAGCTACGTGCAACCTCTCACGAAGATGACGACAAGTAGTACAGGTGGCGGAGTGGCCTCTTTAAACGTCTCTGCGATCGCGCGTCTTGGTTTTAGCCGTCCTACTTCATGGCTAACTTCAGGCAGTTTGGCAGTGTCTTGCCCCCCCTCCCCCCAAATTATGCCCGCACCAAGATATTGATGGGCCGCCCAGAAGTGCATGGTTGCGTGGGCGCTGGAGTCTGGATGGCGGATGCACTTGCAACTTGTTCCCCACCACCCCTGAAGCTGGTGGCCCGTCAGTGCCCATCCACGCCGTCCAACTGCGGCTCGCAGCCTTCCATCTTCTATGGACTCTCACTGATTGACTGACTCTCTGCCTTCCCCGTCTGGTACATGCAGGCGCATGCTCGGCTCGCCACGAAAAGCCAAAAGGTCTCCCCTGTCGGCTCCCCTTGCTTGTTCTCGACGCTAGCGAAAGAGGGTTGGAGGCGTCCCCGTACCACGCTCGTCCACCCCGTGCAGGCGAGGACAAGACGCTAGAGCCAAGAAACAGGACTAAAACAAAGAAGCACCTGTCCTTTCTCAAAGCACTCATTACTCGTCCTAGTTCTTCATTTTGAACCTGTGCGCTTTCGCTAGTTCTTCCTTCTTCCTCTTCATCTTCTACGTCCATTGTCGCCGTCGTCATACTTCATCTCCCGGATCGCAACTAGCAACTGTCTGTCCATCACCGCGGCCTGCCTCGGCTTGTCCACCACACCACTGTGCTTCTGTCCACAACGTACCAGCTTCTATCTGGTCCAGTGGTTCCGCAGAGACGATATGACACGGCCTTTACTGCTTGCTTAATTTAAAGAACAGTGCCAACGTACGTCCCTGACAGCCCAATCCTGGACATAGCCCTCCCTCGGCCTATACATCAAACCAATACGCCCCCTGTCTCCCACTACCGACCCTCATCTATATCCAGCGGGCTGGGCCAGCCATCGCGAGCTTATTGGGAGCGCCCCATGTCTTTTGCTCTCGACGGCGAGGCCAATTGTGCGACGAATCTGCTATAGATTCCTTGGCTTTTCTGTGCTTCTGCTTGCCCGCATTCTCTCCGCCATTTTCTTCCCAAATACTTTCCTCGCCTGATTGCTAATGCATAGCGAAGGTTTATTCTATACATAGCGATTGCTTTCGCACGACCCTGGTACAACGCCCTTGCGCATCTTCCTAGTCGCCACCCCGTCAACGCCCGCACTCTCTGGCCATTAAAGGCAGCAACTTTTTGGCTCCCAATCGTCTTCACCAAAGACACCCTTTTACAATTTCAAATCACCCTTAAGCGGAACCTTCGCGATGGACTGCCACAACAACCCGAGACCAACCTCTGGTCTCACGTCTTACAGTCCGCGATCCCATAGCTTCTCGAGCGATCGACCGTCTACTGCCAATATCCACAGCCTCACCACACCCCCAACAACAGTGTCTCCAGAGCCAGCTTTCATTGCCGCTTCTGCAGCCGCTCAAATAGTCACGAATGACCACGACAGTCACGCTGACGCTTGGTATGACCAAAACGGCATCGAGCCCTCGGATGCGCCTGTCTTTGTTTCAGAAGGAGCTCTAGAGCTAGTAAATGGCTTCCTAGACCAGCTTCTTTTCAATTTCCTCCAAGTCTCAAGATCAACAAGCTTGTCTGCGCTCCGCCCAGCTGTTACCGAAATTCTGAAGCCCAAACTCGCCAGGGATACCATCGCAAATGCTGACGAGGAGCTTCGTGAGTATCTGGGTGGTGCTGATGAGGACGACTACGTGCAGCCACAGGGCTCGTCTCGCGGATGGGATGTAGAGCTGGTTTGGAAGCGCACACGACTTCGCTGTATGGTCTACTCGTCTCTCGGTGATATGGAGGAGGAAGACGAGGACATGTATATGGAGCAAGAAGATCTTGAGATCGGCGTCGACGAGGAGATTTCAGACGTTATTTCACCAGCCGTCGCAATCTTCCTCACTTCTGTGATGGAATATATGGGCGAGCTTACTTTGACGGTGGCTGGCCAAGCAGCCTACCACCGCGTACGCTCCGGTATTGAAAAAGGCCTCCAGGATGGCAGCAGACATCCTGGTGACATGGCTGATCAGATTATCGTCGGAGAGGCCGATATGGAGCGCGTTGCCTTGGATAGAACGCTGGGCCGTCTCTGGCGTGGCTGGAAGAAGCGACTTCGAAGCCCCATTACTGACACCACCCCACGCCCATTTTCCCATGCTTCCTCTGGGCACTCGCGCCACGGCAGTTTGACCCGCGACCTTGGTTCGCCGAGGTTACCCACTGTGGATGCGGACAGTGAGGTTACTAGACCGCACGAGTCTGTAGAGGAGACGATCGAGGAAGATGTCCAACCAGCTGATATCGCACTACCTCTAGGACCCCGAGACGTCGATGAAATCGAGGTTCCTGGTCTTGTCAACTATAGCGACGAGGAATCAGAGGCTGATGATGACGAACTCGTACCCACGCGGCCGAGGAGCTTTTATGCCAAGTTCTCTGATCTGCTGGAGTTTGCGGCAGCTGGAGACAAGTTCGGCTCTGGCAATTGGTCTGTCCAACCCCGTAAAAGATCCAATTCGATGCCGAATGCTACTCTGTTGCCCTTCCTCTCTGTCAACGCACAAGAAGAAATGCCTGTGAGGACGCAAGAACCTAACGCTGTGGAGGATACGACCGATGACAGTGGTGACGAGGCTGACGAAGAACTCGTTTCCGATCTGAGTGATGACGAGGAGCTTCTTGCGGAGAATCCTAGAGGCTCGGTACCAACTGGGCTTGGCCTGACTGCCCCCAGACATCATATCATCAAGAAGGCCAGCCAGGATTCTGTCGCTGATGACTTGGCCTGGGACTCTGACGGACCCGACGAAGTTGCCACTTTCGAAAAGGCTGAGGTTGTCACCTCGTCTAGGGTCTCAGTTGCCAGCAGCCCGTCCTTGTCGTCGAGTGAGTCGGCAACGAAAGGCCACAAGCGGAGCACATCCAGCATGCACTCTGCTCGGATCATCGATGTCCAGGCTCCGAGGAGCCCAACATCATTCACTCAATCAGGATCTCTGGATATCGCTCAGCGTCGTCCTGTAAGCTTGTCCAGTGCCGCAGCTCTTGCTAGCGCAGCAGCAGTAGCTGGCACTACGGGAGCAATCCTGGCAACCAAGTCTAGCATCGACTCTAGCCCGGTTGAGAAGGGCACTTCGGTCCCCTCCGCGCCAGCTACGCGAGGGCAAGTCGACCGGGCGAAGCCGATTGTCCGCAATGGTACTATCATCTCGGAGTCCCAGGAAGAACCGGGAAACCATTTTGCCCTTGAGAAAGGCAGTATCGAAGCCACAGGCGTGGCTGCTCGCCGGAACGAAGAGACTCGAGGCAAGAGGAATCCCAAGTTCTCAATGATGCTCGATGTTGAAAAGGCCGCCAGAGATGCTTTCGGCACTCGCGAGCCTCTGTCACCTAGACTCGTCAACACCTCTTATGACGGCAAGCCTACGTCCAATCCGGCGATGATTGCAGAGGCTAGATCACCAGGCCACTCGCCCAGCCCTCGAAATTTGCACGGCTTTAGGGACAGCAATGTATTGAGCCCTCTCGAGAAAGTTCGCGCCGAAGAGGAGGACGAAGATTACTCTGGAGGCTTCCACTCAGTTGGCCCACCACGAGCCATTCATACATCTGGCTCGTCTGGTTCCTCGATCACAGGCAAGATGAAAGTGGTACGGTCGTCTGAGGAGAATTCTTCTACAGGCCGCTCTGGGAGCGTTGCACGTAATTTTGAGGAGCTCATCCAGAGCAATCAGACTATCACATACACGCTCACTCCAGAAAGCATGCGTCACGCGGATTCTTCAAAACGCTCGCTTGACAGCCCAGTAGTGACAAAGTTTCCCGGCAGGAGTGAAGACTCGCACTCGCCGAATGTCCCACTACCATCGCCGACGGTGAGTGTTTCACCGTCTACCTTCCGTGGACAAGGTTCCGAAAAGCAGACTGCGGTAGAGACGAAGCAGCCTGGCCCTGTTCCTCGAGCCCCGACCGGAATTGCTGTGACCACTGGCAGGATGAGTGGACCGCAAGCAAGAGAAGCACGGGTACCGAGCGAGACCACATCCGACTTTGCGCAGTTCATCAAGTCTACTGGCCCGCCTTCGGAAAGCAAGCAATCACCTGTGCGTAAATCAAATGACCGGACGGGATTATCTGGACCCATTCCACGCGCGCCCGACTCGGCACGCCGGGCCTCGACCATAAGCAGTAAGGGCCGTTTCCAGCCTCGCGATGCCGCTGTTACGAGCAAGAACGATACGCGCGAGCTCATCGATTTCATCCGTCAAGGCCCGCCGATTGCAGCCAGCAACCACCGCATTCCCCGCCATGTTGCCCCGTTTCGAACAACTATGGATTCCGATCAGCTGGCTGGTGTCCCTGGCGGTAAAGCTGTGGATGCGAATATCCCTGATCTTCGCTCCAGCCAAGCGTCTACAAATGTCACGGATCACTCTTTGCATTCCTCTTTGAACTCGAACTCGGCGCTTCTCAAGGGAAGGGGTGGCAGCAGTAAGGTTGCCAGCATGTTTGGTGAGGATGATATGCCCATACCGCAGCGCAAGACTCGCCGAGTTCGTGATCCTTACGCTATCGATTTGAGCGACGAGGAAGAAGAGACACAAGAGGACATGATGAAAGCGTCAAGAGCACCACCGGCGAAGGCGAAAAGGGAAGAAAGCCTGGCAGAATTTCTGCGCAACTACGACCCGCCGCCAGAGCCAGCCGCGGTCATCCACAAAGTGCCCAAAAAGAAAGCGAGTGCCCCCAGTTTGATCGGCCGCTTCACGCGCAGCAGTAGTGCCAAAGACACGACGTCAGTTATGTCGGCTGACGGTCGCTCCCCCAACAGTCGCGCGGGCAATGGCGGCCACATTCCCATCCAGATCAGCATACCGCCTGGCTACGACAAGTACGGTGCCATTGAGCCTCAGACAACGGGCCGTCCGCGGATCTCGTCTGTTTCTGGAGCCACTGGCCGCGTGGCCATGAAGAAGTTTGAGCCTCGCGAACCGGCCGCGGGGACCTACCGGAGCGAGACGTCGGACCTGGCCGATTTTCTGCGCAGCTCTGGCCCTCCTGGCGACAGCATGGCGCCGGCAGTGCAGCCCATCCGGTCCGAGGAGACCAGCAGTGGCCTGGGCAGGATGTTTGGCCGCCGCAAGAAGACGTCGTCATGAGCTGTGGCACGTCTTGCCCTTAGTTGAGGTTGTTTTATATGTGTCTTGTAGAGGAAACATCTAAATGTCGAATCTTACGCCTGAGTAGAGGGGAAGCACATTTGATCATCTAGCGTGCTACATATATCCTTGCGATCATTTCGTTTTGCAATT
This sequence comes from Beauveria brongniartii, assembly GCA_030782485.1. Taxonomy (NCBI): domain Eukaryota; kingdom Fungi; phylum Ascomycota; class Sordariomycetes; order Hypocreales; family Cordycipitaceae; genus Beauveria; species Beauveria brongniartii. Next base: position 76,190 of record JARJPP010000200.1, read on the forward strand.
TTTTTGCGGTTGGTTAATTCCTTGTTTTATATCTTTCTGTTTGTTTTCCTTCTACCTCTCCTGTCTTCCAAGGCGACGGGCCGCCACTTTCGACTGATACCATAGTATTTATTACGTTCATTCGTCATTTGTTATTGTTTCCGCGTGTACTTACGGCCGTCTCAATTTCTTTTTGGATATGATATGACATTCTGCTACTTATGCCATAAAATGAGTATTAATTTGAGCGCTGGTGGGATATCCAGATAATTACAATTCTTTCCTCCATTTAGTCCTGGTAGTACGCATTCCCAACACCACATTTCACACAGCCCATACGAACAATGGTGGTAAGGGTCCAACAAGCAGTGGTTGCGTAGAAACAAACTTGTTTGGGATTGGCAATATATCTCTGAAGTACAAATAGGTGAAGCAGAAGGAGAAAATAAAGTAATATTGGCAAGTATACAAGAATGATGTGAGAATAAGAGACTCAAAAGCATCGAGAATGAGTCGAGCATCGATTCTCTCCCGGCATCCTTTTCTTTCAAGAAAATAAATCTCACTATGCCGGGGTATTCGTCAAAAAGCAAAAGCACAACTATGGCGAAAAATATAACAGAAAGTCAAAGAGGTATCCCATCATTTCCTCGTGCGTTGACACTAATCAATAGAGATATGAGAACTCAACATGAGAAACTTGAGAAAGGAAGCAAATGTAGACAAGGTGAAGCCATGCGCCGATGTTGCAGACCTCGCCCAGAACTTGAACCAAAGAAACATCAGTCACAAAAATTGCAACGCATGCCATCCGTAGCGAAGAAAGAAGATCGGCTGTTGAATACTTGGCCGCATCTTCCTTCGTCGCCTTCAAATCTCCATCCTGCCCGCGATATCCTCGCTCATGAACCTCTCTCTTGGCGTGTCCAGCATATCAACGCCGTCAAAGTCATCTTCCTCATCGTCTTCCATATAATCGTCGTCGGAAAAGGCAACAATGTCCCCATCTTCCCCTCTATTCCAATACAGGCCGTCGCCGCCAACCTCATCGTCGTCTTCCGGCGGTATTACCAGCTCGGCGTCGCGGTCACTCAGCCAGTATGTTGCACGCTTCTCAGCGCCTGCTGAACGGCTTATACCGCTGTCGCCACCACTCAGTACACCCATCTTGTGCCCGTGGCCCCCGGCGACACGTGTAGGCCGAAGTGACGGACTTTGGGAGGAAATGACAGGCACAACACGAACGTATAGGTATGCCACGCGCTTCAGAGCGCGGTTGAAGAAGAAGTAGTGAGCGGCCCAGATGGCGCTTTCGTCCTCTTCGAAGGGGTCGGTCTCGGGATTGTATCGGAAGATGGTACACTCGTTGAGGCGCATCTCCTTGTCGATGAGTGCCCAGCACTGTGGTCCCCAGAATGAGCCCGTTTCGGATCCGTATGATGAATTGAGTGATGTAGGCTCGAAGGTAGAGGATGGGCGGACGTTCTGCAATATTGAGTCGAGGTTGGCCATAACGCGGCGCAGATTGCGCTCACGCTTGAAGTCGCCGGGCCGAAGAACGTGGGAAAAGTCGTAGTGGGGATGCGAGGCATTCAGCGTGGCAATCATGTAGGCAAACGTGCGGCGACTGGAGAGCTCGGAGAGGGGGCCAAAAGGACTCGAGGTGGAGAAGAGCTGCATTGATGGCGAGGAGGCCAGCATGTGTTCACGCTCAGGCGGCGATAAACTGGCGCCGAGCTTGACAAGAGCTTCATGTTGGGAGCTAAGGTCCTTGTCAATGTTCTTGTAGAGCTTTTTATCGGAGCCGGTAGACTTTGTCGTATAAAGGTCGCAACCGCCGGTGACGTTGCAGTCGGGAGTGTTGAAATTGAGAGCGCCAGTGACGGCCTCGAAGTCTTGTACAGGAAGATACTGAGATAGTTGAGTCAGAATAGTGCAAAAGAGATGCCGGGAGTTGATTGATTGTGTCGCGCGAGATGCTGGAAGCAACATACCTTCATGGTAGATCGCTGACGTGGTCTACCCGGTCGGAGATGGTGCGGGCAAGGAAGCAATCTGGTGTGGAACGAGGCTATTGATAATTGTAATAATTGCCAAATTCAGATATCAGCCAAGATATCGGGGTGTCAAGTAGAGCGAGATTGGGGTTCGCTATACGGTGAGGCGGTACCCGGGTCGGTCGGTGGATGGATCGGAGGAAGTCGCGCGCGGAGAGGAAGGAGTGAGGCGTCGCGCGCAAGGAGAGCAGGCGACCAGACTGGATCACAAATGCGAAACAATCGATGGTGACCAATCGCAAGTATATGCTCGTGCTGGGCTGGGCGATGGGAATTATTGCGCGGGGAGATGCAGGTCGGGCTCGCAGGATCGGTAAGGCCAGCTTCAGCTGGGCGTGCGTGCAGGCGCTGTTGTCTCGTCACTGACTGACAGGGGTTTGCAGTAGTGTAATACGATGGACAACAAGGAATGCCAGTTGGACAGGCAAAGAAGTGCTAAAGTGGAAGAAACAGATTCGTGGAAGAGACAAGGAGACTGTCAAAGTGAGGGAGTGAGACCAAGACGATGGGGGCGGCGTGACGCTTTTGGAGCGAACGACGGATAGAGTTGCGCGCGACTGGCACGGGATGGAGAGAAGATAGGAAGAGCCAAAGAGGGCAGGCGGCTTGAGCCAAGTGGGGCTCCTCCCATGGTGTGCCAAGTGAGGTGAATCTGGTGATGTGCTGGAAAGCTGAGGTGCTGCGCTTTCAAAAGCGGGGGCTTGGCCGGTTCGAGGGCTCTGAGTGGCAGAGGTGTCTATTGAGGCGCAGAGAGTTCGTTTTCCAGTGCAAGTGCTCCGTGTCACAGCGCTGTACAGCAGTTGTGCCGCACTGCAATACCAGCGCACATCCGCTGTGCCCACCCAAGTACCAGCAAGGCCTTCCCCGCTTCTGGCTCCTCATCATGGCCATGCCCGAGTCCGGTCTTCGCACCCATCCATCTCAACGCGCCAACGATATCGCAGGAGCACTGCCATGTGGACCAAGGCCAAACTCTCTGGCGCCCATGGCGAATGGCACCCCCATCTGCCACCACGCGTGGTGGCAGCGTCATTCGTCTTGTCATTGCTGTTGATTGCCATTGATTGTCATGCTATTGCCGTTTGCTGTCGTGTATCGCTCCCTTGGCGCTGCGCCTTATCGTGAGGTCGTCTTCTGCGCTATTAGTAAATGCAGCCTGCCGGCTTGTCAAATCAATCAGTGCTCGTAAATCAACGACTCAATGAAGAAAAGGTGATGCAAAAGATTCGTCTTCTCATTAGCTGCGCGAGGCCTTCTTTCCAGAGTTGTCGCGTCTCGCATCCGCCATGCGATGCCTGCCTGTTGCCCCTTGCAGCCTGTCAACGGCCACTGACGAGGAACTGACCGGCGGCGGCGTCGCGGGATGCAATCTAGTCTCTTGTATCAACAGAATGGTTTTCCACTCCCCAAGATCTATACACAAAGCTAACCGGGTCACGCTGCCAAGCAATCCTTTCCATTGCCCACGTGCCCATGTCCCCTTTGCGCCCTCTCTTCTCATCGAAGAGATGCTCAGTGCCCTGAGACTTTTTTGCCTTTGCCATTTTTCTCCCTTCTTCGGGTGTTCCTTGTCCCGTGAAACAAACCAATGCGATCTCGAGGGTTCTCATACGAACCCAGCATCCTCGAGGCCTTTCATAATCGACTCCGAGACCTGTAACGATAGTGTCAACGCCGAAGCACTCCCCGAAACTCCAATTTTTGAGTAAAAATAAGAATAACCCGATTTCGAGCTGCACTTATTCAATGCAGAATTTTCTTGTGGGTCGACTACATCAGTCGGGCCACTTCGTCCTCGACCTGGACGGCACGAGCCGGGTCAGCTGCTATTCTGGGCAATGACGGGGGTTGCAGCAGCGATAAAGTAATGGGAAAGACGTATACTAGGGAAAAGTGTCCAAGGGCAAGAATAGATCTGAAAATCTTCTTGGTGACTTACCTCCATGTCTTCCAACGAATCCTGTTGTCCTATACACCGCAGCACGTTCTTTTTACTGCTCTCTTGCAGCTCGCCCGCGAGCAGCAGTTCGTCGAGAACGTAGTATGCCTTGGTGAATGAAAAAATAATATCAAGTTCGGAGACGTTGCCATAGTATTTGTCCATCTGCTCGACGTATCGGTGGATGATTTCGAGGGTGATGAGCTCATTGTCGTCGGCATCGCAGCCAGCAATGAAGAAGAGTGAAGCGTAGCGACGATAAACAATCTTTGTATCTGATGAACGGGGTTAGTCATTTAGGTTTCGACCGTGCCATCACTTGTGCGCACCTTTATATTCCAGAAAATTGCACATGCGGGTTCGTCGTGGAAGCACCAGCTGGCAGACGTCCTTGACAATCTTGGCCTTTTCCTTTGGCGACAGAGTGGTGAACCATTTGGCGAGGCGCTGTTGAGAATTCGTGTTAGCATGTCAAGATTGACAGCTCAATCGGTGGATGTCACGTACCACCTTGCCCTGGCGGGAGAGAAGAATCAGATGCCTGCGAGGGGTTAGTTTTCGAGCGTGCTCCTTTTTCGTGCGGTTGGGCCTGGACGTGACGCACCGAATCGCCATGGCGGGCAACGGCACTGCACCCGAGAAAACGTGTTAGAAGACACGCCAAGATGCAGTGGGCGGCAGAGGTGCAGACAACGAGAGAGGAGATGCAACGGGCTTGTGTCGTGGATGGAGAGGAATTGTGTTTGTTTGGCGGGCAATTTCGAGTGGTTGGTGACGAGAGCTCCGCAGGGCCTCGTTTCGCTGTAGCCTGTTTGCTGTTGCCTGTGAGCTGTCCAGATTGGTGGCTAACCCCACCAGCCGTTTTGGCTGGCTGGACATCAAGACATGCAGCGCAGTGGAACAGTGGGACTCACCAGTACATCGAGGTTTTTTGGTACTCAAGCACTATGTATAGCCGGGTGGCCGGATAAAGGGGCTACAGGTGGTAGTCATCAGCTACATGAAAGGCCATTTGCCTTGTAATTCATTCGTCATGCAAGCCATATATGCACGGCCACGCAACAATACATTGACGGAGCGGGAGACCGCTCGGCACTTTCCTACAAGCCGATACAGCACTGCATCCTTTATCCGTACACGGAGGTAGGCACCTTGGCGCCTTCTGGTAGTACAGTGAGACAAGTGAGACAGTGGGTAATAGCGCTGTGATTTGACAATGACGGGATGTACAGCCGCTGTAGCTACTGCAAGACAGAGCAAAAACACAAAAACACACCACAGTAAATATAAAGCCAACACTACCTATCTCGCCACAACTCTAATCCAGCAGGCACACTCGAGGCAGACATAAACAAAGTCGTCTCCTCCCCATCGTCTTTTACCCCTTACACGACAACTATACCGCAGATTGCATCGCCGTCATACGGAACGCAGTCCGCTGGGCATTCCCGAAAAGACGCCATCTCATTACTAATCAACCGTTCCGCTCCTTGTGCCTTACCAGTACTGGTGCTGGCTGCCATCATCAAATCCTGCCCGCCTAGCGGACCATCGGGGCGCTGCCGACAAGAAGAAAAACGGGTTGCGCCTTTCCCGGGGCCTTGTCGACTTGACCTTTCAACAATCCCCAGATTCTTTGCTACCCCAATCATAGCTTTGTGTGCTCTCTGTCTTTATCTCCTTGTCATTATCGAAGATCTGCTGGCGTGCGAAGCCCGCCAACCCCGCCAAAATGACAAAGCTGATTCTCTCTACCAGGCAAGTCAACCGCCAATTTTTTTTCCTTTTTCGCAGTGAGGGGTGCAAGGGACCCTGCATAATCGAATCGCGCAGCTCTGCCCATTTTGCCCCGACAGAAAAAACCGAAAACCCACGTTGCAGAAAGAACTCTTGAATGCCTTTGGCAATTCATCAAACTAACATGCCGCCTTTGTAGCAATGTCATGTCCGCTGGGCCTACGGTGATCCGCAAGTCCAAGTCAGCCGGCGCCCGCTCCAACCAAGAGCTTGTCAACTCGCTCCGCGAAAACTTTGTAGCCGCCAAACTCGACTATGCGACGTTTCCTCCCCAGACTAATGGTCATGCTCCTCCCCCGATTCCTCCCTCAGTCGAAGTATGGACGGACAAGACGGCCACGGCCGACGCGGGCGACGCCAGCGACAAGATCATGATCCCGCGCATCAACTGGGACGGCGTGGGCTTACAGGACGAGGCGGGCCAGTACGAAATTACCGTCAAACTCTTCTTCCTGCCGCCAACCGCTGCCTCACACGATACGGCCAGCCTGACGGCCGAGCGCGCTCGCCATATTGAGGATGCGCTGAGCCTGGTGACGCGCGAGCTCGGCGTTGCGACCATTGACCTTCTCGTCGCCTCGTTCCCCGGCATGTCATTCGAGGGCACCTGCGAGTGGGAGGCGGATAAGCGCAACGCGCAGCAGGGTAACCTGGACGATGAGGTGGCGACGTGGCGCGTGCTGGAGACGTTGCAGCAGCAGGGCCGCGTCAAGCAGCTCGGCGTCGCCGAATTTGGTAGCGAGAAGCTCGCCGCTTTTCTGGCCCGCACCACGGTCCGCCCCGCCGTCGACCAGATCAACCTCAAGGACTGCTGCAACGTGCCGCCGCCTCTGAAGCAGCTCGCCACCGAGCACAGCATCGAGCTCAACGTCCACTCGGACTGCACAGACATACTGCCCACTGGCACCCTGCGACAGTTGCTCGGCCACGGGCCCCAGGGCGCCGGCCTCCTGGCCGACCCGGAGCACCCGGATGAGCCTGGCTGGCAGGGCGAGATTGTGCCGCAGTGGGTGGTGAGGTATGTGGCATTTGTGCGGGATCGTGGCGTCATTGAGAACAAGGGTTACTTTGCCGGCGCCGAGCTGGTCAACTAACTCCACTGTACGCTTTTACATTACATACGACGTATATATATGTGGCACAAAGGAAGATTGTAAGGATGATGGAGCGCTCTTGTCGGGAAACTCGCAATAGATGGAAAGGAGCTGGGCTAGGTGCATCGTTGGGTTCATTTCTCTGGGTCTTTTATTAGTAGCGAGCATTATTTTGATATTCAAGGTAAATGCCAGGTGTCAATGTGATGATTCCTTTTGATAGGCAAACGCACGGCAATCGATCGAGCAAGGCCTCATTTCATCATCGTGTTAATCATGTACATGTGTTCTGATGCTTCTCTGCTCCCGTATTTTACTGAATTTTGGCTCTCTTCTGATGGTTTGTATTTCAATCAACCCAGCATGCTTCGCTTCCGTCCACGCATCCGCACCTCATCGAGCTTCTTCAACACCCCCGGCGCCTGCTTGTGCGTCTGCCTGTACGCGTCGAGCACCTCGTGGAACACGCACTCTGCGCGCGGGTGCGTGCTCCCAAACGCTCTCTCTAGCACATACAAGTCGACCGCCCTCTCCTCCTCCTGCACCGCGCCGCTCGCGAGGCCCAAGTCGATAATCACCACGTCGCCCCGCAAGCTTTCCTCTTGGCCGTCTTCGTCCTCGGCCGCGCCACCACCACCACTACCACCACCATCATGCTCACTGGTGCGCCCTGTTGGGTCCAGCATCATGTTGCTCGTCGTCAGGTCGCCGTGAACGATGCCAATCTTGTGCAACGCGCCGACGGCGTTGCCGATGTGCCGCAGCAGCGCGCGCAGCGACGCATCCCGCTCAACGACGGCACCGGGCCGGAGCCGGGCGTTGATGGCGACGCGCACGGGAGGGCCCTGGATCCACTCGAGCATGAGCCAGCCCTGGGCCTCGTCGAGGGCATAGAGGGCGGGGACGCGGACGCCGTCGCGGCGGCACTTGGCGAGGATACGCGCCTCGGAGAGGATGCGGTGGCGGGTCAGGCGCGCGTCGAGTGTCGGGTGCCGCCAGGGCTTGGAGGGGCGGTGCTTGAGCGCGCAGGGGAGCGAGGGCACGAGGTACGTCGTCTTGTAGAGCCGGCCCTCGGCGCCCTGGGTGATGAGCGAGGGCGGCGTCGATGAGGGATGCGCGAGGACAGGAGGGAGGGGGAAGCTGGAGGCGGTGGGGGGAGGCGGCGGGGCATCGGCGGCGGCGGCGGCGGCGGCCATGGTGATGGGATGGGTGGAGGACCGAATATCAGAGGTGATTAATGTTTGATGGCGTCATGCACTGATAACTTCGTGAGGTCGTGAGTGGTCAGTTCCGTCGTAGATGGTGCGTTTGCTGTGATGGGTTCTCTTTCAATGAGTCGTCGTTGGATGCCAAAATAAATTTACCCCCACCATGCCCAAGACCTTCGAGCTTTGGAGGGGTAGCCTGACGCTGAGTGGCGGGGGAACTCGGCCCGGCGCAACCTTGATCAATAGAGTGAGACTACACGACATGCCGCTGGTATGTGCAATTCGTTATAAGACAAATTTCCATGCCTTTTTTACTTGATGCAAGCCCTCAGAACGAAGCTGCAGCAACTATCATGGTAAAAGCTGTAATAAACGCCACATTGGCTCTTTATTCACTCGCCGAAATTTTCTTCTAATTCTTACCATCGTCTATACCAATTTAAGACGAGAGGAAGAATCTTAGCGATTAAAATTCTCCACAAGAAACAGCAAGCAAAGTTTATGGTGATGTCGAACCTGCTACAACGACGTTTTTTACTAGCTGTCGACATTCCAAAGCTGTTAAGGGCGGGTATCATTGTTAAACTACCTAGGGGGAGGAGGGTGTTTTTAGACATGGCTCAAATACACTGCTAAATCTCTTCTATATTTTTGCCGTCTAATGAGTATATTAATATCTTAGAGATATTTTTAATAGCAAAAAAAAAAAAAAAACCGTGTTAGAAGCTCTAATAACCACCTCACCAGTATCAATCAGCGCCATGGCTCGGTCATCGTGCCCTTGCCAAGGTCCTAAAAAAAGAAGTCTTTCGAGGCAAATGGACAACTCAATTCCAAAACAGAGCAATGGTAGAGCAGAATAAATCCCAGCTCCCAGGATTTATACATTAGCTAACAGCAAGCCTAGCTCTGACAATGGTAGCCGTTAAGCCAGCCCAGATTTTCTCACACATTCAAGATAATGGTTCCGCTTGGTCGTACGAGTAAAAACTTGATTTAATAGATCAGTCCGAGTGTTTTTTGTCCCATTGATATTCTTTAAATCGCTCTTGGCGGCTTCAGATGAGCCTCCCAGCCTCGAGGGATCCGGGGTCGGCAACTGGGCTAAGCCCAATCCGATCGGCCGCCGTGCCCGCGCGTGCTAATGCCACCCACCCCAAGATCCCGAGGTTCACGTTGCCGATTTCTGAACCTCCCATCTCCAGCTTCCCATCTTCAACCGCCCATTTCACCACCTCGACGCCCTCCATCGAAAGCTTTTCCCTCACAGCACCTCTCGCTTCTTCAACAAACCAAACCGACAACTACTCACCGCATCCAAAAAGGCGCATCCAGTTTCACTTCCCCCCAACCATGGCGACCGCCGTCGCCGCCGAACCGCTGCCCTCGGCCTCTTCTTCACCATCACCACCACCACCCGCCTCCTCTTCCTCCAGCGCCAGCATCACCGCCTCACCCTACCCCTTTGCGGCCGCGCCCGACATTGTCCGCGCCCACCAAAAGGACGCCTACTTCACTGGCCACCTCGCCAACACCTTCACCGACCTCTACCGGCGCGCGCGCGGCGCGCGCGCCGCCCACGCCCTCGCCCCGGAGCTGCGCACCCTCGCCGCCCTCGCCTACTTTTCTCTCACCACTCTACCCGGCAATCGCACTCTCGGCGAGGAGTACTGCGACCTCGTGCAAGTCCGCGCACCTTCGGGCCGTCTCCCGAGCCTGCGAACCCGCACCGCCTACATTGCCGGCAGCATCCTTCTGCCCTACGCCGTGAGCCGGCTGCTGCCCGCTCTGCGCACCCGCATCCGCACGCTCTTGGAGTCCCGGGTGGACACGCTCGAGGAGACCGGACGAAAGGACAGCCGCGAGGCCAAGGTCTGGGCCTACGTCGCGACGCACCTGTCTAGCCTGACGAGCGCCGCGCCCGTGCAGGCCGTCACGCTCGCGCTGTTCTATTTCAGCGGCACCTACTACGAGCTCGCGAAGCGGGTGCTCGCGCTGCGGTACGTCTTTACGAGGGCCGTCCCCGACTCGCCTGACCGCGCGGGCTACGAGGTGCTCGGCGTGCTGCTCGTCGTGCAGCTCGCCGTCCAGGGCTACACCCACGTCCGGGAGACGCTCGCTGCCGCCACCGCCGCTCCGACCGCCCGCGAACGCGCCGCGTTCCACGGCGCCCTCGACGTCTCGCTCGACCACGACAACACCTACGGCGCCGCCAACAGCGACCTGTTGCTGTCGGAGCTCGGCACCCGCGGACCGCAGGCCAGCCGCGTGGACCTGGCGCGGACGACGCACACGCCCGCGGCGGGACACCCGCGGTTCGATCTCGAGGACGCAAAAGTCATGGGCTTCATCAAGGGCACGCAGCAACGCAAATGCACGCTGTGTCTTGAGGAGCTCAAGGATCCGTCAGCGACGCCCTGCGGCCACGTGTTTTGCTGGGAGTGCATCGGAGATTGGGTGCGCGAGAAGCCCGAGTGTCCCTTGTGCAGACGGGATGCGCTCGTGCAGCACATTCTCCCGCTGCGGGTATTTTAAACTCGGGATTGAAAGGAGGGCAAGACGCAGGACCTGTCACAAGGCGGCGAGGGAACGGATACATGGTGGATATAGAAGCATGCACATGATACCACGAACCAGACACACGCTGTAATTATAAAGCGGAGAATAAGTTGTATATTATCCAAATTGCTAGACACGCGATACTATCAAGCGCGACAAATTATAATGAAAACTCATTGATAGTAACAAACACTGGTAGATGCCTTCGCTTCGTCTCTCTTCTGCCTTGTAATCTCGACGAATATGCCTTCGCTTTCTGTTGAAATATGAAACATGAAATAGGGAATATGAGGATAGAAAATGAACAATGAAAAAGTGAAAGAAAAAAAGAAATTCGTCCCTCCCATGGTATATCATTACCCCGTCATTACGACACCCTTCACTGCTGATGTAATCTTTCTCCTCTTTTGCTTGCAACATACAAGCTTTCTTCAAAACCCTGTCCAGAGTCTTGAATGTTTCCTCCATTTGATATCAAATTCTTGTTTTTCCTTTTTTTGGCCAGGGGGTTACACCCATGTGCCCTTTGGTTTTGTTTATCCCCGTCACAGACGAGAGCTGCGCTTGTTGTACACGAGGTCCGGCGAACCCCAGAACTCCTTGCATTAGGTGATGCCTTGCATAAGGAGACCCTGAAGCTGACGAAAGTAGCTGCCTCATCCCACAAGAGCGAGGAGAAGCAGCATTGCCTCGGTCTATGGGACTGAAGAAAATGTGACGAGAGTGGAATACAGTAGATGATGATAGGTATGATGCAAAAATTGTCATGAACATGATGCAAGCCCGATGAAAAAAGGGCTCAAACGCCAAAACGCGCCGTCGAACTCCCAAATCATGCCTCGCGGCAACAGCCGTCGAAGCGCCCGAGTAGATAGAAAAAACAGTCATCTGCCAGCAGAATCAACGTTGCTCCTCGTCGAGGGCAACGCTGTTTCCCCATCGAGGGTAGCATTACTCCTCATCGAGGGCAAAGACGACAATCTCGCCACGATCATTTCTGCGCAGACGCAGGGATCGCCAGAGCTCCTTTTCGTCCTTGCCCTTGGAGATGTTGTCGCCGGACGATTGACGTTGGCGGTGGTATCGCTTCAGGGCTTTGTGCATGCTGCAACCGCGGTCACTTTCAGGGCCCTTGTTGACAAATTCAAGCAACATGTCAGCGCGGGGCTTGAAGAGAACCATCTGGCCATCACCCTCTGCCTTGGGGGCGTTCTTGTTGAACTCGAGTTTCTTGGGACTCTTGGGGCTATTGGAGCGACGGTGGTGACGCTTCTTGTCCTTGGATTTTTTGGACTTTTTGGAACCGCCACCAAACAACTCCAAAAGGCCATGGCTGTTCTTTCCGTGCTTGGCGTGCTTGCTCTTCTTCAAGGGACTAGCGGGAGTAGGTTCGGCAGCGTCACCAGAGTAGTCGGGAGAAGGAGGGAAGCGCATCAGGCTTTTGAGGTTGCCGGTTAGGCCAGAGTGAAGCACAGGAGGAGCATCCGTCATCTCCTCGTCGCCAGCAACATCAATGTGCATGCGCTTGCGCTTCTTGTCCTTCTTGTCGCCATCTTTAGTCCGACGGCGTTCTGCCTTCGGGCCAGGTGTAACGTAGGCATCGGTGGGAACGGGTCCGCTTCCGTACTGGATAAGGTGCTCGTCACCAACAAGGTACTTGTCGGCATCAAGTTCGTATCGTACGAATGTGGTGCTGTCGCTTTCGGCGGGCATGTCCTTGACGAGGTCGATGTTTGAGGCATTGGGAGTCTGGCCGGTGGCGACGAGGTAATCGAAGACGTTGAATGCCTGCTCTCTCATGGCAGGGGGAGGGGTCGGCGCCTCAGGGAGAGGCTCGACGGGAGAGCGCTCGTCCTCGGTCTGGCCCTCGTAGGCGGCCCAGGTTGGGAAGCTAGCTTCGTCGGGGACGTCCTGAACGTATGGTTGATGAGCCATCATCTTTGTCTTTTTGGCGGGTTGCGGGTTGCTGTCGTGTTTGGATGCGTTGTTGTGGGCTTGAGCCTGACTGTTGTTGTTGTTCTTCTTGGGCTTTTCTCTGTACAAAGCTCCCTGGTACTTTTGGTCTTCGGTCATGCAAGACTACGTTGAGTAAGTGTTAGGGCAACATGCAAGGCAAAAAGTAGAAGCACGCACGCAAAAGGTGAGCGTGGTAGGTATAGACTTACAGTGTGAGAGCGGTACTGGACGCCAGGAAAGTGGACCATGCAATCAATACATGTAAAGGTGGCACCGTGGCAGCGGTTGCGGTGAGGGTCGAGCTTCTTCTTGGTGAGAATATCGCCGCACTCCTGTTTTACGAATGTGAGTATGAGTGTTGTCGAGTCAAAGAATAGTGCAGCTGAGAACGAGACGAGGGGGACACGGAGCTAAATCGCGGGGGAAATGACTTGAGTTATGAAGGCTTGGAGGGATCAAGGGCGAGTGTGGCCATGTTAAAGGTATTGAGGACGGGTAGAGTGGGCCAGGGGATCAGCGGGCGAGAAAGGGAGGTTCTAAAATGGTGCTGATAGTGTGGGATGGTGTGTCGGAAGTGATGTCAGGTCCGGGCCAGGATAGATTGAGGGTGGTGTGGGCTGAGAGGGACGCATGGCAACAAGAGGCGCCGGGAAGAAGGGGAAAATGGACGACGAATGCTTACCTCGCACGAAAAGGATACCATGATGGGTAGCGAGTAGAGGGTCGCGCGCGATTGGTGGGAGGTGAGAATTGAGGGTTGGGTCGCGATGTGAGTGGCTGTGGAGTTTTGACGGAGGAGTGAGGAGTCTCAGAAGTGCCTGGGGCGCAATGCAGATGGAGCTTTTTTGTCTGGAGTGCGTGTTGGAGGGAGCGCCTTTGGGGGGGGCCAAAGAAAAGGGCCACGGGCGTAAAAGTTTGAAAGAGCCTTGGGGTACGGATAGTTCTGGGGGCCTTGTGTCTTTGGTTGACGGAGGGTGAGACGAATGAATGCCGTAGTTCTCGTGCCGTGCGGGCGTAGGCGGTCGGCGGGAGAGATGGGAGATGAGAGAGGCCTTTGAATGGTTTTTGTAAGGGAGGGGCGCAAATGGCAGCAGATGTGCGGGCAGAGAGGAATGCGACTCAGTGAAAGCAAGCGGAAGGGCCTCGTCGAGCTCCTCGTCTCGTCGAGGCGCGGAAATGGAATGTAAGAATGGAGGGACACTAGAGTTTGCGACGCCAGGGTCAGGTGGTCGCAAAGATATTTTGCTTTCGTCGTACGGTGCTTGCGGTTGTGCCTGGTGCTCGGTACGGACACTGGTGATGGCTTTGAGAGAGACCTTGGTAGGTAATCTGGAGTTGGGTAGAAGACTGATGGCGTGACGGGGGGGGTGAGGCCAGGGGAGGCGAGCTAAAATAACAATAATGAGGGGAGTTGATGTTATTATTCGAGACGGGTTGTTGCGGAGTGAAAATAGCTCTGACGCTATGGCAGGAAGAACTTGGACGCTTTGTTGATAATTTGCAAAGAAGAAATGTTGGGTGTGTGGAACAGAGCTGGAAGAAAGACAGCTGTGTTGTGCTAGATTGAATTTTTGATATGGAAATTTTTTTTCGCCCTCTTCTCTTTTTTTCCCCCGTTGCTGTTTGCCGCCCACAGTTGTCCATCTGGGGACTCGTCTTGCCAGCTGGCAAGGCATGGCTGCAGTAGTGGTAAATAGGCGGGCAGACGCTGACTAGCAAAGACAGACGGGTCAAGCAGACAGCCCCCTCCTCTTGATTGTTGTCTGTTTTCTGTTGACTGCTGCCTATTTTCTGTTGCCTAGAAACAGGTCATCACCAGCTGGCAACTGAATGCAGTTCGCTGAATGCAGTTCGCTGATTCATCATATTCATCAGATCGTCATTCGTCCATCAGTAAAATTCATCAAAATTCATCAACATCACTCCATGTCGAATACTCAACGACGCCCAGCGACGACGCCCAATAGCGGGGTCCTCTACGCTGCGGCGGGTTGCTGGGGGGAGCACAGCGTTGCAATCAGTGGCCGAGAGACCCAGAAAAAAGGCCTGTACCACCTGTAAACTGTCAAAAAATGACGTTGCCAGCCTGAAAGCGCTGAACAAGAAAAAGGGTCGTCCCCGCCACTCTGCGCACGCCCCCTCTTAAGTGGTTGTCAGGGTGTAACGACTTTACCTTATTGTTGCCTTTGGATACTGACGCGTTGATTGGCCAGTCCGTGTCTTCTCGCCCAAGAATCGCAAGGCCCCAGATCACATGAGCTGCACAATGTGTCGCTACAGGGGGTGTCATTATTGCTACGCTAGCCTCTCGTGCCTCTCCAACCTGTGCCTGAAAGAAAGCCGTCATAGAGTTATTACCAGCACAGCCGATTTGCTCTCTTGATGCCATCTGTCCCATTGTCCCCGGCACTGTTATCACTCCAACGTAGATGATCTTCTCCATGCTATATACGCCATATCAATCATGCATGACTCGTCGTATTGTTCCTCCTCCTCTCGTCTTGCCGCCGTGCTTCTCAGCTTCTAATCTTACCGCATTGCTGGCCGCTCCTTGACGATAGCCAGCCGCCCAACCAAATCTCCGTACGCGCCCAGCGTTACCACAGCCAGCCTCGCTTGCCTCTATTTGTTCACACTACCCAAGATTCCTGTCGATGACGGCCCGTCCGCATTCCCTTCGTGGTCGTACATGCTGCCACGGCGGCAACACCGCCCGGATAGACGTGGCGTCCGACAAATCCGACAAATGGTACCACCAGATGCCATGTCCTCTGTACTACCCGTAGGTAGTTATCGGTACCTACATTTCGCCTTGGGCACCCGTAGCGCCTCGACAAACAGGAGCATAAACATCACCATTCAGCTTTGAGCTGCTCAGACCTCTCTCGCGTTCACAGGCAGCAGGCTTTCTCATCAAATCACTCAGCTTATTTGCCGCCAAGCCACTCTCTACCACACCTGAACAATTGCAGTAACCTCTGGGCTGCTCCTCAATCTTCAGCTGCGCATAGCTCGTCGAATCACCAGGCTGCTCCGGTAAGCCGAATGCCATTTATTGGCTGACTTCTTGGCTGTCTCGTGTGCCTTTTGCATGCCTGACTTGAGCGATCGACAAAGCGCGCTCGTTGCTTGGTTTGATGATAGAACTCGGCCTCGACCGTATGGACCCGTCAAAGGAAAGAAAAGCAAATCTACACCAGGCCGCTCAAGCTGCGCCACCAGGCGCAAACCTGCGGACGGGCTGCGACCCGTATTGCCCTTGTTAAGTTCAATGTGTGACGAGTCGACGACGATGTGCCTGTGCTTGTACATGCCTCCATCTTGTATTACGTGCAGTGTCTCTAATCCGTACTTGTCGCTGAATACCTCATCAGCGCAGACACGCAGTATCCGGCGAATTGCGCTAGCCAAGTTTCGGCCTGTCTCTTTCCTGCCGACTCTATTTCGACTTTGTTTCGAACCGTCTCCCACAGCCTGCAACACTCCAAGTACGGAAACACTGCTTCACAGCTTTCCTCTAGCACCCATGCACCCACGCAACCAAGTAATAAGCCCACTGTTTCAGAATCGCGACACGCGCCAACGCTATTTCCAGCGACTACCCCATAATTGGCTTCCACTTTGAGACTGTGCCATCCTGCCGCGGAATGCGCCCTCTCTGGCGCATCCTCCCGGTAACTAGCATGGTGCATGGTCTGCGAGCTTTTCAAGCCATGAGCCAATTCAGGACACCTACCCCGATGTGTCGCGCATCAGTATCAATTCTGGGCCTCGGCGTGGTGGCTCTTCTGCTAATGCGCTGGCAGCCCTCCATTACCAGCTCGCTGGGATATGCCATAGCTTAGCATCAACCACTAGACTATCCCATTCATTCTGGAACGCCTGTCACGACGCAGGTCCCTGGAGCAAGGGGCGCCAGGTTTAGCCAGGAGCCATATAATATCGGCCATGAGCGAGTGCCTCCTTACGGCCCCCGCTATCAGTCGCATGCAAACAAGACAGCTGCTTTGTGCGAGGCTGCCTCACATTTCGCCATCGGCACTGTGCTTCATTCACAGGTATTAGTGTGTTCATGCGCGAGGCATTGCTTAGGTCAGAGCGTCGGCACGAAAGGAGAAGAGGCGGCAAAAGGAGCTTGAGTAGGTGTCTCTTGTAAGTTGCAGGCATGTAAACCTTTGGCTAGTGGCGTGCCAATGTCTTCGAATCGCGCGTCCAGATCTTAACCAGCTTCCTGGTTTAGAAGTGCCTTGAGACATTGGCTTTGGCCAGAGCAGAGATTGGCAGCTTTCGGGTGCATCCGCTGCCGAGGCACCGAGGCTTGCTACAAATCGGTGGACGGGTGTTGGCACGTTGCGTTTGCATCACCATGAGCTCGTACGAAGTAGTGAACGAATCTACCCACTCTTTAGGGTCAATACCAGTGGCCTTCTAGCTTGAGTCTTGAGCATCAAGCGTCAGAGGTAATACTTCAGCCAGGCATGGAAGCCGTTGTAGACCTTCGTTTCTTGTCCTTGATCGTTTGTCCATGTCTCAGGAGTCAACTTCGCATGGTGCTCTTCTCCTCCCAGGCTCTATATTACATATATCGCTATCCGGAGTAATCGACTTGGTATCAATTAGTGGTTAGGAAATGCCGACTTGCATCAGGTGGTAATCTTGATTGATTCATGGACACCCTTAGCTTGTGTTTGTGTACCGTTTCAGCCACGGCAGTGCGTTCCAGATGCAATTTTCATAGATCGCCAATGTTTACTGATACCAGTAGCTGCAGCTTCAAGGGTGCAACGCTTAATTGCTGTGATTAGGTAAGGAACGACTAGGTCAGGCGCCCCATCACTGTAATCTGTCGTTTCGAGCACTAGAACCGTCCCGGCCACGCGCTGTGGCTTTCATCATCACAAATCTAAATTCAGATTGCAAATTGCAAGAATTGCCAGAATTGTTTTTAGCAAAACCGCAGAATTGCAAAGTTACCTGGATCGCAAAGTTGCCAGGATTGCAACTCTCAAATTTTCGAAAAGTGCTCAAACAGCTCCTGCCTGCGAAAACCAGTCACCCCATCACCACCAGCCAATCAAACCCCTTCCCGCGGGCTCCCACGCACCGCCTAGCCCAAACACTTCAAGCTCCTCAAGCCCAACGTCATTTCAACACTTTGCTGCCTGCAGGCTGGCCGCCATCTGTTCCATTTCTGCAGTGCCTGGCCTAGCGACGACTTGGTTCAAATATTTACAACATGGTATTTTAGATTCTCTTCCAACGCCCGCCTTTCCAGGCTTCCCGACTGCTGAGCCTTCTCGCCGCCCCGTGTCTCCGCCGACATCTGATATATTGGCACGAAAATTATTTGGCCCCTTGCTGCTACTAATTGTGTCACAATTGCAGCCGAGCTCGGCCTTGCCAGCACTAACACTGGACAGTACCTCCACTTGTTCAATACTATTGGAACAGCCGGACAGATGCCACCCAAAGAAAACATGGCCAATTCCAACTCTTCTCCGTCGACACTGACCGGCTACCTGGAGCAAACGGCTTCGGTGTTGAGCTCTGTGGCCTCATATATGAAACTCCCAGCACTTGCCTCTACAGTATGTCACGGTGCACCACGCGATATGCACGCTTCCGTCATTCCATGTTTGCCCAGACTGACCTCGCACACAGGGTATCGCTGCGATCCTGACATCTCTATTATACTTCAAGCAAAAGTAGGTCTATCCAGTACATGTGACCAGTGTCCTTAGTGCTCTTCAGCTGACCGTCATGCCATTGGTACCACAGGGCGTTGATCTACCCATCACATATGCCCGCCAATTCTCGAACCGATGTGCCTCGCCCCTCCCAGTTTGGTATCCGCGACTTCGAAGAATTGGTCATCCCTACAGACGATGGCGAGAAGCTGTCTGCCTTTTATATCCGCGGTCCGCGTGACCATAAAAACTCCAGAGTTACAATACTCATGTTCCACGGCAACGCTGGCAATATCGGGCATCGATTACCCATTGCACGCATGATACTCAATACCACTGGCTGCAATGTGTTTATGCTCGAGTACAGAGGCTACGGCACGTCGACGGGCGAGCCTGACGAGTCTGGCCTGAACATTGATGCTCAGACAGGCCTCAACTACCTCCGCGACAGAGCAGAGACTCGCCACCACAGCTACTTCATCTTTGGACAAAGTCTTGGCGGTGCTGTAGGCATCAAGCTAGCTTCCAAGAACCAGAGCCGCGGCGATGTTGCCGGTCTCATTCTTGAGAACACGTTTTTGTCCATGCGCAAACTGATTCCATCTGTCATTCCGCCAGCCAAGTACTTGACACTTCTCTGCCATCAAGTTTGGGCTAGCGAATCGGTGCTTCCCACCATAGACAAGGTGCCCATCTTGTTCATCAGTGGCTTGCAAGACGAAATCGTTCCGTAAGTGCATTCATATGTCAATATTCCACCACTCTGTAATGATGAACAATATCACCCACAAAATATGAACCCATGCGGCTCTGATTTTACATTTGATTATCTCTGAACTTTCAACCCCCCACTTCTTTCATCCTTCAATCTGAAGCTTTCTGCATTGCTAACACGGGTATTGAAAGGCCGGAGCACATGAAGCGACTTTTTGAAATCTCTGCCGCCCCAAGTAAAGTCTGGAAACCATTGCCTGGCGGTGATCATAACTCCAGTGTGTTGGAAGAGGGCTACTTTGAGGCGATTCAGGAGTTTGTAAACGAGACCATGGCCGAGCATATAAAAGAGGAAAAAGGGCCATGAAGCATCATCTGATTCATGACAAGGAAACATACTTGGCGCCGAGAGGAGCGCCAATGGGGAGGAATAGGGGCACACGCACGACGTGCTCGAAGATGGAGTTGATACCCACTGTTGCAAAGACGGAGAGACCGTGAATTATCCTATGGGACCACGCGATCGAAAATAAGCAAGTAGCATGTCCTGACATCTCACAGAAACGGGAAGCGGTCAAGGCTACGGCACACGTATAGAAAGAACGAAAGCATCTTGTTACCAGCATAGGCTGTTCATCCAGCACCCCCGGAGGCAAGCACATCATCTTCTCGGGTACGCCACTGTATCCTCTACGAGGCGGATAAGATATCACACTCTAGTATTTCTGCGTGCCGTAATGCAGGCTGAAAAGGTCATGACATGCAGGGAGGTCCAACCGGCATACGGTGCTACCGTAGCATTAGAGGGAGCGCCCAAGCCCTCGCCCCCCCAATGCTTGCCAAGCATTTTCCCCATTGCAAAGTCGGAGAGAATGACGATGTGGTAATCGGAGACGCGGGCAGCACGATTGCATCATAACGTAGAAATAGGCCAGCCCGGCATCCTTTTCTTTTTCTTCCAAGACATGCATATAGATTGAACCCAAGCCCTCGAGCGCCTTCGCCTACCAAGTATCAGGGTTCATCTGAGACCCCGAAAAAAAAAACCTGGCCAACATAACGTATTCGGCGTCAAAGAGATCTGCCGTCCCATGTGACTCGGCCTGTTGAAAACACGAAAGGGCTAGAAACAAAAACAAAAAAAAGCTCAACTCATCGCGTCCGGCTGTTCGGGGGGGTGGGATAGGATGGGTCAGCTGAGGGCCATTCCGGAGGGGTTCGGGTTACACCCGTAGAGGAGAAGAGAGGAGAAGCCGTTGCCTTTTTTTTTGTTCTTAATGTTTTGATTGCAACCTCGAGGGACCGTGACAAGAAGAGGAATTAGCCCTTGAAAGTTTGACGACGAACATCTCGTGATCTGGTGCAAGGAATGAAAAGGGGGGGGGGGGGGGGCTTTCTCGCCGCCATGACAGGCGCGCATGATGAGGTTGGTGGCTTGCGACTTGCATGGTACCCAGGGGGGGGAT